>JASDQU011442653.1:3805-19055 GCA_032191745.1 Picea mariana | reverse complement strand
TCCCATTGAAACTAAAACAATCACTACTTGTTTACTTATCTCACTAAATTATTCCCACACCTGAGTTGCTTGAAGAATTTTTTATAAAATGACCCATCCATCTGCTACCTTCCAAAGAAGGTACAAGTCAATTATGTAGGCTTCCTTATAATGTACTCACGCCTTCCACACCTCTCTCAGTCACCCAGAATATGAAATTTTCAGTAATATGAGAAATCTCACATCCTCATTTCACTAATCATTAAAGTCTTCTGTAACTAACAAACCTGAAAATGTCACTTTACCATCAAATTTTAATAATAATTTAATAATTTTGTTGAAAACTTAAATTATAATAATTTAAATTAATATAATGTATTAAACAAATTAAATTTATCATTGACATTTTGTGTTAAGTAAATTAAATTTTATGATTGACAATTTAATTTAATTCAAATTATTAAAAACTTAAATTATAATTATTTAATAATTTAAATTAATATAATGTGTTAAATAAATTAAATTTTTCATTTACAATTTGTGTTAAGCAAATTAAATTTCATGGTTGACAATTTAATTTAATAGTATTATTATTTGGTATGATTATATACTTTTAAGTGTCAACCCTCTTTATAACAACCACCACTAACACTTTGATTTTAAAAGTCAACCCTCTTTATACCAACAACCACTAATAATGTGATGATGAAAGAATGTGCCATGCATCATACTTCTTCTAAACATTTGATTATAAATTGCATCAACTCATGATCATTTGAATAAGTATGAATACTCTCAGCTTTCAAGGCATGTACTTATCTTGTTTTATAAGGATTTTAATCTTTTTTAATAAGATCAACTCATGATCATTTGAATAAGTATGAATACCTTCAGCATTCAAGGCATGTACTTATCTTGTTTTATAAGGATTTTAATTTTTTTTAATAAGATTTTGACTGAGTTTAGTATTGTATTCTTTTTTAAAGTTTTTTATGATCAAATTTTGGGTTTTTATTTTAATATTTTTGAATTTGTTTTAAGTTTTGAAAAGTTCTATTTCAGATTTGTTATTATTTGTAGTTTAATAATACTTGTTGAAGTTGTAATTTTTATTTATTTATGTTATTTGTGTGATATTTTAGAAGGAAATATAATAGATTTAGCACTTTCAATTATTTTGGGTTTAATGGTTAAGAACATGTGTTTCCTTCTAAGAGATCACGTATTCAAATCCAAAGGGGGTAGGTTTGTATGTCTCCCTAGACTTTACCATTTACCAGTGAATCGTTGGATTAAAATCCACCTTAATACAATTAGAGTAACCCTTCATAAAGATGAGAGAATATATTGAAAGACTTATTCAATGTTATTGAAACTAGCTAGAAAGTAAGATTATAAAATAAACAAAGTTCATTTCCTAAATATGACATGAACAATTTAATTATAAATTAAATATTCAAAATAAATAAGATAACATAAAAAAATCTATACCAAATAAAATACTATATTAAATAAATACTAAATATGATATGAACAATTTGGTTCATAAATTCAATATTCAAAATAAATGGGATAACATTAAAAAATCTATACTAATTAAAATAGTATATTAAATAAAATATGAGAAATGATGATTTTCAATGATGAATGGCTTTGATATTTATATATCTAAATGTGAATGATGGATGGTCTTCATATGTATAGTTCTTTATTGATGTACCTTTTAATAATTAATATACTAAATTCTCTAGTTTATATATAAGCTATGCAAAATGCTTTCATGAAATAAAATTCTAGTCAATATTTTTTTTAAATTAAAAATCTTATAAAAGATAATGGACATCCAACTTTTTTTTTAAGGTGGCAAGATTTATTATAATTCAGTTGTTAATGGATAGCAAGGACAACCATCATTTGCTACTATCTGTTAGGAGTGATTCATCACCGTTATTTAAGAAATACCATCTACTTGAAATGACCTATTAATGATATGTAATGAGGTAGACTTCCACTCCTCTTAAATGTCTATAAGTCTTTTGTACTTAACCTATTTCTTTACATTAATTGACAACAAGTTCTTAAATAATTAAAAGTAATTTTAAATCTTACTATAAAACAAAAAAAATACTTAAACATAAAACTAATTTATAAAATGATTTTTATTTATAAAAATGTTATTTCAAAATTTCAAAATAATTCTTATAATTAAACTTAACATGTAAAATAATAACATATAAACATCCTTATTAAACATTTCTAAAACATCTTTAAAAATATGAAGATCAACTTAATTCATAATCACTAATCTTCACTTAAATGGAAATTTATGAACTTTAATGTTTAATGTAAGGAGAGGTACATTATCCACTTTTAGAAAAAGATGGTTGAGTTTAACATTTCTTCATCGATTGGTCAGGGTATTTAATAATGGGAGGATGAAGAAGCATAGAACATTAAATGAAGTGAAGTGGACTAGTTGTGATATAGCTGGTCATGATTCCAAGTGCCAAATAAAGCAATAAAGAAAGAACATGCATCCCATTGTTTCTCCAACTGCTGCCCTCACTCAATTAGATTCTTTCTTTTGTTCTCTTGTACAGGTATTGGGAGTTGTTGTGAGCCCAACAAAAGCAAGTTACTAAAATGAGGGGCCATTGGTAATCTCAATACTCATTCTAGTTCACCAAATAATGATAACAATGCCAACCATCATTATGATCAGGGCAGTGGTTGTTAATGGTCATGTTGTTAGTTGTATTTTTTTAGGGTTATGTAACGGTTATGTTTAAATAATTAAATTAATTGTTAATTAAATTTATGTAAATAATTAATTATATTAAAAAATAAAGTAGTGATATTTTTTATAATACATTTTGTTATAAAATAATAATTATTATTTTTGTCAGTTATTATTTAAATTTTCTAAATGTAATAATTTAAAATATTAAATTTTTGTATTTATATTTTTAATAATTCTATCAATGATGTATTCAATTAATTGTATATAGTTGTGATATGTTTGAATTCTTATGAGAGCTAGAGCGATATCCTTACTTAGGTGTACCCGAGTAATTAGCTATGTTTTGGATTTTGTGCTTATTAACTATAGACTTTATGTTTTGGATTTTGTGCTTATGAATTATGGACTTAGTTATACTTGGAGAATATCAAAAGTATTTGTCACTTGGATTTTATGTTTTGAACTATGTGTTTAGATTTTGTTAATATTTGGATTCCATTCGTAGTTTTTAATTCAATTGTATTGAATAGTTGTTAGTGAATCTATGGATAGGTTTTGTTTGATGTACTCCTAAGTTACCTCTCACGCAAATATCTATACTTTAGAATTCACCTTTGATACACATATTTAAGTTATACACCATTTCTTCTAATATGGTGACATGACTCTTAGTATAAGAGATGTAATGTTTGTTACACATGAATATCGAAGTTAGCTATTGTTTGGATTTGATGTATCTTCTCATTTTGTTGTCATGGAATATCCAAGCTTATCTTTTGATTCCAAGTAAATATCTAAGTTAGTTATTATTTAGATTCATGAATATCTAAGTTAGTTATTATTTAGATTCATGTTTAAGTAAGTTTTATATATATATATATATATATATATGGTTTACTGGACTTTAAGAGGTTGTCGGTTCAAGTTCATCCAATGTTTTTATAGTAATTTCATTTTTGTTGTCATCGATGACTTGATGTCACAGTAATGGATTTTGGGGTGGGTGAGAGGCACAAAAGTAATGGGCTCCCCAAGTGGTAGTGGATGGGTTATCTATGATTGTCTAGGGGTCTAGACCAAAGTGAATGTGGAGGTTAATCCCTTGCATGGGAAAACAATATTTACTTTGTTTTTTTTTTCCAATAGAAAATTTGCTCAATTATATTATATATATAATTTGTTTACATCTTTCATCCATATCTAGGATCGGTACTAATAGTATTCTGACAAAAAAAGTTCAAAATAGTATTAGGACTAAATCTCGATAACAAGAGACCGAGATCGGTACAAAGAGATCACTTGGATCTTCTACAAAAAAACAAAAAGACTATATTTGAAACATAAATGCTAAAACTGGCACTGAAATACACGAAGATAGCCCCAAAATCAGTAAACTAGTGAAGACTAAGGTGTCTTCTGGATCCTTCAGTGACATGAGACCAAGGATAATAAGCAATCCTGCCTTCTGGTTCTCTTAGTGCCAGTTTTGAAAGAAGATTTGTTTCCATATTGTAATTCCTAAAAATATGTTCAAAGTTGACATAATGAAAATGTTTGATTAAGTCCTTTATTCTAGATTTCCATCCCTCAATTGCGCAAACCTGGAGCCTGCCTCTATTGGACAACCAATCAATTACAACTTTAGAATCACCCAAGATTTGAAGACGATGAAGTGATAGATGATATGCCAGCATGAGAGTAGCCTAAGCACCCATAAGCTCTGCTCTTGTGTTTGTGCYTCTGCCACAGTTATAAACCCATCTTATGACTGATAAATCTGGTGTTTTTATAACTCCTCCCGCTTCGCACGATGTGCCATYAAGCTATGCCGCCCCATYGAACCATACTATAGYTGTATTRCTTAGTTGCRGGATCAGTATATCTCTCRGGGGTCTATCCTTAAGTGGAGCTAAGACTCTATTTTGAAGTGCCAAAGTCTTATAAATCACTGCATGGAGAGATGGTGTGGTTTCCTAAAAAATAGCTTTGTTCCACTCTAACCATATAAACCAACAGATATGAGCAGCTATCGAAGATGGGATTGTCTTATCCTCAAACCAATTCTTAAAGCAATCCGACAAGGTATTACCTTTCCAGCTAATTTTAAAACCTTCACCAATAATCACTTTCTCCCAAACCGACTTGGTAAAGGGGCACTACTAAAAAAGATGATATATGTTTTCAGAATATTGATTACAAAGGTAGCATCGACCTGGACCTTCCCATCCTCTTGATTGAAGGGTATCCCAAGTGAGAATTTTTCCTTCCGCTGCCAGCTAAATAAAAAGTTTGATTTTTAATTGAATGTTCCATTTCCAGATAGACTGCCTCCAACCACCAAGTTTCCTCAGGTTCTTAGTTGACATTATGGCCCAATATAATTTTTTTACTGTGGGATATCTAGAGTTATCACCACCTATCCACATTAAATCATCTTCTATATCTTGAAGGTAAGCTCCAGAATAAAAAAGGGCTCGTCTGAATTGGTCCCATTCTGTGGCTATATCACATGTAAAGCCCAACTCACTTCTACTAAGCTAAGAGGAGGATGATATATGACTGTTTAAATGCCTCATGGCCTGAGCAAGAGTGAAAATGTTCCAAAAATTAAGAGTTGACAAAAGATTATTTGAGAGGAAGGACTTTTCTCCCATCCCAAGAATCCTGTATTTCCCAAGAGCGATGAGTTGACTCGATCCCGGATTCCAACTTAACCAGTGGGTGATTAAGTGAACAGATTTCAATAGACCACCCTAGATTCTTGATGTCGCCTTTTGATGGAATGTTTGTGATTTGAACCAATTTTTAATTGTCGTGTGAGGGAGATACTTATCCTTTATAACTCTATGCCATATACCAACACTCGATAAAACTCTCTAGAGTGAGTTCACGACCAAAGATTGTTTAAATTCAAAGATATTCCGTAGACCCCATTCACCAAATAACTTTGGTAATGAAATATGTTCCCATTGGCATAGATGGAAGTGATTAGATTCATTGTTTCCTTACCAAAGGAAATTAAACATCATTTTTTTCAAAGTTTTTAAGACAGAGCGGGGAATAACCACCAATGACATCCAGTATACAAGTTGGCTTTCTAAAACGGACTTTAATAAGGTGAACCGACCTCCCAGTGACAACCATCTATAACACCAATTATCAATCTTTTTTTCCATTTTTTTTAATAACCAGCTCCAGTCTTCAACTCACTGCGGCCCAGTCTGGAGAAAAAAAACCAAGATATTTGAAACTCGATGCAAGCTCAGAGAAAATATAAGGAAACAAGGATTTGAAAGGAATAAATCCTGCTCTGATAAGCCTTCTTGAAGAATGGTGGTCTTTGTTCCATTCACCTGTAAGCCTGAGGCAAAGTAGAAAGATTTTATGATCTTATCTATATCCCACCATTTATTAATCCTCTTCCGCTTTTAAATAAATCTGTAGCCCCTCCATTTATTAAAACTTCAAAGGATGTGGAAACAATGCAACTCATAATCCAATTTGTCACCCTTAAGCCCAAACCAATTTGCAGAAGAATCATCCTCAATAGATCCCAATTTATGTAGGCATAGGCCTTCTGTAGGTCAAGTTTTAAGACTAATGATTTTAATTTCTTTTTTTTATGCTGTGGAGGCACTCATGAACTGTTCCAATGGCATCCTGGATCTGTTTGCCTTGTAAAAATCCCAACTTCTCCTTAGAAAGTGATCTGGATAGGATCAACTTAATCCAATTTGTTATAATCTTAGAAATGCTTTTATAGCAGAGGTTGCAAAGCGAGATGGGTCTATAATCCCCAAAGGTAAGAGGCTTGTTCACTTTGGGGATTAAGGCAATGAAAGTCGAGTTTAAGCCGCCTGAAATATTGCCTTTTAATCTTGATTCTTCAACCATATCTAGAAGATGCCCCCCAACTAGATCAAAGAAATGGATAAAAAACTCGATAGTCCAGCCATCCGACCCTGGACTCTTATCAACTTTGAAATTGACTAAAACTTCTCTTATTTCCCTCAATTTTATCGGTGTAAACAAGGCTTCAACTTCGGCTTCTGTTAACAGTCTAGAGAACATAGTTGCCACTCTAACTTGATCGTTTGTAGAAGGAGCTACTTGGTCTTTGAAAAAAAAAATTAAAATGTTTTACCGCCTCTTCTTTTATGTTTTTTTGACCAGTATGCAAATGCCCCTCTTCATCCATTATCTCCCAGAAAAACTTGCGATTCCTCTTGAAATTTACAAAATTATGGAAAAAATTTGTGTTTTGATCACCATTGTGAATCCAGATTGCCCAGCTGCGTTGACGCCAAAGTTCTTCACTTTCATTTAATAACATGTTCCTTTCTTGCTCCAGATTTTTTAATAATGATTCTTCCTCTGGTGAGCTTGATCCATCCAGAGAGTTTTGTATCAGGGATTTTATATCATTCTCCAAGTTTTTGAGATGAGAGTTTGCCTTAAGATTACAGATCTTTTGCCACTGTTTAGTGCAAGCCTTAAGATATTTTAGTTTCCATACTAGTCTTTTCTGTTTGCCATTCTCTCCAAGATATTTTGGATCATTCCATAGATTTGAACCATCATTGTGAAACCCTGTTCCAATATCCATTGAGGATTTAGCTTAAATGGATAGGCTTTATAAAGTGGTGGCAATTCCAGCTGGAGAAGGATCAGAGCGTGAACGAATATTCTACCCAAGACCTGTAGATGCCGATCATTGAAAGAAATTCTCTAGAGATGAAGAATCTGTCCAGTCTTTTTGCGATCAAATTAGCTCCAGAGTGACCATTTTGCCAAGTGGGGACAACCTTCCTCGGTACAATGTCAACGAGTTTATTATTTTGAAGAAAGTTTTAAAGAAACCAACCAAATGCCCCAAGGATGATGAGCCTCCCCAAATCTCGCCCGAGGATAGGGTCAAGTTGAGATCCCCCGCAATAATTAAATTTTTAAGAGCCAGCAAACCAGAGTCTTCCACTAGGTTCCAAAACTTTTTTCGCTCCAAACAGGGACCGTAGACGTTTAGAAAGGAAATCTCCCTTTTACTAGCTAAACAAACCCCCGTCAAGTTAGTTGCACCAAAAGAAGCAAAGTGCATTTTACAATGAAATATGAGAAGATGTATAATATCCATACCTAACATTGATATGGCATGTCACATAATTTGACCTTATATAATATTTAAAAAAATAAAATAAAACTGGCAACCCTTTATGAATGAGATTTGTGCACTTAACACTTTTTTGTGATGAGAGGTGCATAGCACAACTTGATATGTGAGACGACTAATATAGAATAGAAAAAATGTCGTAGTCTAAACGTTCTACGAAATGACTCTTTTCCGACAATGTTTTCCGGGGACATTTGCCCAAAATCCGATGAGAAATTGTTAAATCCGCAGATTTGAGTGGTTATTTCTCCATAATCTGAGTGCCCTAGGGTTTTTTTAGCATGATGAATCCATTTATGCATTTAGAAATAGATTTTAAACAACAAAAAATAGTGATTTTGTGCAAATTTATATCGTCGGATTGCGACGAAAAAAGCCATTTCCTAGAACAGTTAGACAACGCCGAAAAAAAACTCTTGTTCTTTGAGGATGTCCTCGATGTAGAGAAGTATGTGCTAGGGTGTATGCACAACTCGTTTGGATCAAAAGCTAAAACAAAATGGGAGATTCTTACAACATAATAATGTAAGAATTTCCCCGCTATAATCAAGGATATATATACCATCTAACCTTAGTAGGGATGAAATTTATGGTTTCCATTGGTGCAAATCCAATTACCTTGATGTGGGATGAAAAACAATTCCTCATCGATAGCCAATGACCATCAATCCATTGAGCGGGGAAATCATGCAAATTTAAGAAGCATAAAGTTTATGCTCATATTGCCACAAGAAAGGAACAACAAGGTCAACTACCTCGCCTACCCCAAAGTTACATATCGATATTGTATGAATAGATCTTGTAATAAGGGTATTATTACTTGATGATTCAAGAGTAGAGCTAGAGATGGTATAGTGATTTGAATAAATGACACTAGTCGACACGATACTAGTCAAATTCCCAACAACATTGGTAACAATTGATTGAGTTAACCACTTGGACTCTCTCTTTAAAAAAAAAAAACATTGAAACTAGATCCATCACATACACACCACCAAAAATCTATATTAACTCAATATCTTTAAGCACCTATAGATTTGTATCTCAATTTCTTTTAAATGCTCTCGATGCTTAAGGCATTTTGGAGTTAAGATGGATCTTATACATATACATACACCCACATAGATCCATTTTAACTTGAAACTTTCTAAACATCAAGAGATTTGCATCTCTATTTGTTTTGAGTATTTCCCAATGTTTAATAGATTTAGAGTTAAAAATGAACTTACCATGGTAAATATCCAAGCTAGTAATGATTCAATATAAAACCTAGAAATAAGCTTGATCTACCTTTAAACCATTTTAACTTGAAAGATGTGTATTTCAATTTCTTTTTTTATCTTCCTTTGTGATTAATATATAAGGAGATAAAATGGATTTATAATGATGAGTATCCAAGTTAGATGAAAAGGGCGGAGGCGGACCATGGGGGCACTATGGCTAGGGTTTGCTAGCCGCATCCCTGTTTACCTTGGAAATGGGTGAGTGCAGCGAAGGCGTGGGCTACTTCCAGGGAGAGCGTGGTCGTGGGCGAGGGCGAGGGCGAGGGTGTAGGGCTGGGAAATCGTGGGCGAGGGCGAGAGCTTCCATGGCATGCAAACTTGCGGAGCAATGTGACAGATGCTGGGTCTGGCGGTGATGGAGGAGGGGCGCTTCCGTGAGGGCCTACAGTGTGGAGGTGCTCTGTGGAAGGTGGAGTTTCAAAATCCGTGCTCTGTTTCAGGGCAAAACTTCTTTATGCTTTTACCATTTGCTGTATCGACCTCTGCCTTTACCCCTGCTGCGCGACGGTATTCTCCGGAGCATTGATGGAGGTTTTTTGGGGTTTGTTGCATTGGGGTTTTTGTCTTCTCTTTGGTTTTTCTGGTCTCACTAGATCTCTTCCGCCTTGGATATAAGAGGTTTTGGACCAGAGCTTTGAGGTCCACCAGGGGTGTGCGGTTTAATGTTTAACACTTTGAGGTCCTTTGGGGGCGTGCGATGTTGAATATTCACTTTGAGGTCCTTTGGGGGCATGCAACATTTGGTTCAGTTTCTTTTCTGTGTTTTGTTTGGGGTTGTTACCCTTGTTTTGTTTCTCATTTTTCAGCCGGCGTATTGGTAATTGCGACTTTCTGGTTTCCTTTGGGGATGTAGTAGTTATTTTGAGCATGATCTATGGACTAGTTCTGTAATGATCATCAGTTATGGTCTTGAAGATGTAAAAAAATTATATTTTCAGTAATATAATTTGAGCAAATTTTCTATTGGAAAAAGTTAGCCACTATTCAATTATATACAATCCAAAAATAAAATTTACTCACCCTCACATACTTCAATGAAAAATAAAGTTTGTTAGAACCTTATTAACTCCAAAGACTATAACAATAATATTCAATATAATCAATAACCACATTAAACAAACCCACTTAAAAAAAAATCATATTAACCATAATTTGAATCTAGTCATTATCACAACAATCACTGCATATGCCCACTAAACAACAATCCACTAAACAATAATACTAAATTTTTATGCTTAAACTCTTATTATCAACTATACATTAAAATACTCAACCACTACTATTCAATATTTAAATTAATCATTATTTTTTATTACATAAGAGTAATGAAATACATGCATCATAAATATATAGTTTAACAAATTAAATTGGGAAAAAATTATATATCATAATAATCATCAAAATCTCACCCGCATATATATATTTTAAAAAGAGAAATCAAAAGAAATATTTCCATTTGTGGTAAAATCTTCGGCACAAGCAATGGGTCACAAAATTAATTGAAAATGGGAAAAACACACACACAATGGCACACGACTCCCGAGCGCCCAAAAGGCAATCTGTTCACGCGAATAAGCTTTAACATAACGGCCACTGCGCCGCGTGAAGTTGGAAGGAATTCTATAGACATTCCCAGTCTTGCCCGACATACAGACAGGCAAACGCACAAGCGGAAGCCAAGCCGAGGCGAAGCAGGGCCGGGCAGGGCGGGGAAGTAATGGTTTTCGAGCTCGAAGACTCCACCTGGATTCAAAGAATGGGTAACAATGTCACCACCAACATAAAGACAGCTTTCAGCTTGGACCCGAAAGGAAAAAAGGACCACAAATCGGAAAAACCCAGAATCGGCATCCTGTCCTTCGAGGTCGCCAACGCAATGTCAAAGGCCGTGCAGCTCTGGCAGTCACTGGGCGACCAAGAAGTCCACAGGCTTCGAACCGAGGTCCTCAAATCCGAAGCAATCACGTATCTGGTTTCCGACGACGATAACTATTTGTTGGGCCTCGCCTGCGCCGAGAAGCTGGAGGATCTCAACCACGTGGCCACGGCCGTTTCCAGGCTCGGCAAGAAGTGCCAGGAGCCTGCCTTGCAGGGGTTCGAACACGTTTATAACGATTTGCTGAGCGGTAACATTGATGCTAGGGCTTTGGAGTTCTTGATTAAGGACATGGACAAGAAAATAAAAAAGATGGAAAGATATATTGCTGCCACGGCGAATCTTTACCAGGAATTGGAGGTTCTCACGGACCTTGAGCAGTCTGCAAGAAAATTGCAGATGAATCTTCGCAGGCAGAGTAATGGAAATTGCAATAATGGGGGTGGTGGTGATAATAATAATTGTAATGGGCAGAGGGATTGTGGTGGTGGGGGTGCGTATTATCAACGCAAGATTGTGTGGCAGAGGCAGGAGATTAAGCATCTGCGGGACGTTTCGCTCTGGAACACTCCTTACGAGAAAGTTGTCGGTCTCCTCGCGAGAACGGTATGTACAATTTATTGCAGAATTTGCTCGGTTTTCGGTCCTCAGGCTCTAGTTTCGAACTCGGTTAGTCTTCCCCTTCAATTCTACGATGATGATGATGACGATGATGATGAGGGGTATCGGTTTCCGGCCATGTCCGGCCCTCTCGAGCGCTATGGACGGAGTCCCATGGAGCACTATGGACGGAGTCCCATGGCGATGTCGAGAGGGGGTATGGGTCATTGTAGCACCAGGGAAATTCGATTTGCCTCTGGGCCTCTAGAGCGGTCTCCGGTGGAAGCGAATTGGGGGCGTAGATCGGGTCCGATCCTAAGTAGAACAGGTTCTAGGAAAGGTTGTCAGCATAAAGATCTCGGTTCAGGACCTAACGTGGAAGCTCATACTAGTGTGTGTGCCAGCCGAGAAGCTCAAACTAGTGCGTCTGCCAGCCGGGGTTCGAGTCCTGGCAGGTTGTTCAAGGAATGCTTGAATTTAAATGCCAATCATCCACCGAAGCGTCGGAGTTTGTATGTCGAAGGCTCTGTGGCCTCGAAGTCTTGTAACACAGAATCGAGATGTTGCGAGACAGCGATGACATCGGCATCGACATCAGGACACATAGGCCCTGTTTCTCAAACTGAAGGCCTGCCTGCAAGTGGACCTATAAGGTATATGCACTCTGGTCCCATCTATAATAAGTCTCCAAATACAAGGGCACAGTTTGGTTCTAAATGTAAGAAGCTAATTCATGCACCGCCGTCTACTCTTGGAGGTTCTGCTCTTGCTTTACATTATGCCAATGTGATTATCCTTGTCGAGAAGCTGGTACGTTTCCCCCATTTGATTGGTCATGATGCCAGAGATGATCTTTATCAGATGTTACCAACGAGTGTGAGAGTGGCGCTGAGGTCCAGGCTCAAGTCTTATGCAAAGAATTTGGCTTCCACAGTCTATGATGCACCTCTTGCAGCTGACTGGAAAGATGCTTTGGAGAAAATGTTAGGATGGCTGGCTCCACTGGCACACAACATGCTTAAGTGGCAGTCGGAGCACAATTTTGAACAGCAGCAGGTTGTTTCCCGGACCAATGTTCTTCTTCTGCAAACACTTTATTATGCAGATCAGTCAAAGACAGAGTCCACCATCACGGAGCTTCTTGTTGGTTTGAATTACATCTGCAGATACGAGCAGGAAGTCAGAGCCAGTGGATTGATGGAGTGCAGCAGTCAAGACTATGATGAATATTTAGAGTGGCATTGTAGTACCTAGAAGAAAGGTATGGATCCCTTTTGATGTTCAGAGAACATATTTTCCAAAAATGGCTTTCAGCCACGGACAGGCGCTAGCAGGTCAGGACTTTAGTCCTTGATATCATATTGATCCTTACAGACCGGGCCAGGTTCTTTGGAGGATTTTTTTTGGATGTTGAAAATGATTTTATAATTTCACTCTACTCTGTTCTTGGATGTTCAAAACGACTTTTATAGATTGTATGAGTATAATTTGTTGACATCTTCTTTTCTTCTGAAAAGATGGAGCATCGCTTTCATGCTCTATGTCATATGCGCAAATTGGTTATAGTCAGAATGCCAATTGAGGGCAGCTTTCTTTTCCAGCGAGTGCTCGCGATGTGCATCTGATGTTGAAAAGATACATGTTACAGATTTGCTAGAGTATTCTTATACTCATCTGGCAACTATGTTATGTACATTGACTTGGAATTCCCTCAATTGGAGGGTGTAGTTGAGGAATTGAAATAAAAGATTATCTCTTTCTACAGGTTGCCTTGGCATGTTTGTAAATTGAACTGCGTGGTCTTTTGTCTAACTAATTTGATTCTTGAACTTGTTTCATATTACATAGATAAATTGTTCGTCTTAGTCCATGATAAGCTTATGTACCTTCCAAGCGCATGCAAGTTATGAATTAGGCAGAGTTCAGTTCTTAATTATCAACCTGCTAAACTGAAATAGTCATTCAAACCTTTCATAAATATATTGATATAGCATTAGAATTTGTAAGCAGAGTTGAATGAAGCCTTTGTATGTTCAAGACACTTATATGTCTCATCCTTTGAAACCCTATCATGACAAACAAAACAATTTCTTTAATTACTTGCATAACCAACAACATGGAAGATAAGACATCATAAACAAATTTATGTTCACCGAAATGAAACAAACACAGTAAGCCTTCTCTTAGAAGATTGGCCATGTACTTAAGAAGGAATTTTGCTCTGCATGAATAAGCTCTACCCCCTTACACCACAAAATTAAGGACTAGTGAGTGTTGCTATTCGAGTCAACTTCGTCCTTTAGTGCAACTGGATTGAGCATGAACACCTACGTAACATTTACAGCTCAAGCTATTGTGCATAGAAAGAACCTAATGATAGATGTACAAGTCTCTAAAGTGGTATTTCAAATAATTAATGAAGGTTTTAATATGAGAAAAAGAGGCCACATTGATATAATAAGGTGCGTGTCTACATAGACACCAGCCTCCATGTCAGCAGTGTCCCATTGTGGGTGTAATCACAGTGGCTCTAATATCTATGTTAGCAGGGTTCATATTGGGTGTTGTTCACTCGTCTGGTTGCACATTGCTGAGGAAAGTACGAAGTAAGTACTATATATATATATATTATAGACTCTCAGTTACATCTTTCCTCACTCTTCTCATCATTTATTAGTGTGTATTAGCTAATATTGCGCTATGTTTGGGTCTCTGAGCTGAGGAAGGAGCGCAACCTGCTTACTTGCTGTAGAACATTAATTTTAAGTCCAGTCTTGGGCTATTGTTATACATATATGGCAGAATTGCAATTGCATGATGAAAGCAGCCCACTGTTTTGCTCTTAGGGCTTGCATTTATGGTCATCAGCTGTAGACATTTGATGAGGGCAACCTTTACAGTTAGTGTAATGGCTTACATGCGAGGCAGTAACCTGCATTAAAAATAGAGTTAGGGAGATGGCTTGCATTTATTTTGTGAAATGTAGACTGCAAATTACTATTTGGAATTGCACATTACGTGTTTGGATTGCTGGGCTATTGAGTGAGCAGAAAGATGCACTTGAATTTGGATTTTGGCCTGCAGATTTGTTAGGATATAAGGCTTACATTTGTAATAAAGTCACTTTATTGTTTGACAACACAGGTATTCTGACAGAGGACGAACACCTTAAGTAACCACTCACACAACCAGATCAAAGATCAACAAACCGATGTTTTTACGTGGTAAAACTCCTATGGGAAAACATGCACGGCCCCAACCAATGCGGCCACTTGGAGCAATTTATTAATGCAAAAGAAAAATATTACAGAGAGATTTTACAAGAGAGTTTTTCACAATTGATCATCGGTAAATGACCTTCCATGCTCTTTAAATAGAGATCATGGACCAATCGGGTGTTAAGCCATAGATCAATGTAGCCATTAAGATTGAGGAGAATATGAACCGTCGGATCACTCTATATCGGGAACATATCGTGGCCATCAGATTTCCTAACTACAAATGCACACTAATGCATACTAAAGAAACACACTTTCACCTAACAACACATTAGACCAAGTAGATCTTAACTAACTCCTAAGTGTCTAAATATCCTAACATCCCCC
>JASDQU011442652.1:13460-25407 GCA_032191745.1 Picea mariana | reverse complement strand
CAGGAGGGAAGTGAAGAAAAACACACATTTCAATCAGTAAATCTACCCAATCACTCTCATATTCACTTTACTTATCACTTGCATTCACTCCAAAATTTCTGGTACACATACCAATGTTTATATGTTTGATTTGTGTAGATAGCTTGAATAGTTCACTTGTGAATTCATGTTAAAAAATTGATTAATACTTGTGTAGATAACCATCACACCTTTTATATTTCAAACACTAAATTTCTAATCCCCATACAAGGAGTTAGTTTGGACTTTCATACATATGTCGGCTTTGTCGCTCGCAAAGAGCCTCAACCCATTCCCTTGGATTGAATGGTGTAATTGTCATTTTATAATTATCTAATCTTGCTATATTTTCATTGTATCACTTTTTTCTCACTAATTTACAGGTGGCTTCCCCTAAAGGGGCCATGCAAAATCAGTAAGCTAAATATATGCAAAAAAAAAAAACTTGAAAAAATTCAGGGGTCCGCCCCACACACTGAAAACAAAAACTTATATTATTTAGATATTTACATATACATGTTATCTAGTCGTGACATATATGTCACCTATCTATTTACTTGTTTTATGTATATATTTTTTAAATAGATTTCAAATTCAGTAACCAGGAGGCACACTTGTGAAAGCAAGACGTGACCTCACCACGTGGATGGCCTCGTATTTCATTTTATGCAATTTCAATTTTGTAGGATATTAAGAGTCAAAGCCAGGGAGTCTTCGTCAGGAGCCCCTCGGAAGTTGTCTAGTTAGTACAAGTTGAGTGGTCTTTCCTTAGTACCACATGATCAAGGAGTTGATTATCTTAGCTCGGTTGGAATACTACTCTGCTTGGGTAAGCTCAACAAAAACCCTCTTTAGGGGGGTCTTGAGCCTCTTTCTTTTCACAAGTATCCTTCTTCCATCCAAGCGGCTTTAAGAGCCCGAAATCTCTAGTGATGAGAAGTGGCTAATCCTTGCTTCTTTGAACTACATGGGGCACTCTTCAACCTAACCACCATGGTCTTCTAGGACTACTCTTCTTATATTGGTTGGCACAGTTCTAGGATGTGTTTGCATGATCGGGATAACCTTCAAAACAATGTAGTGGCCAAGGCGTGTGATAAAAAATAAAAATTGACCAATAAAATACTTTTAAAGTCAACATTTCGTCAGTCCACCTTTTCACTCACGAACCAAAATTGAGGTTGTGAATACTTTCCCTTATATCATAGCTGTAATAGCTTGTAACAAGGTTGTTCATCCATTTTTACAGCCCACTTTTGATTTAACAACCTTCCAGGATCACTTCCCGGGTCACCCCGGGGGGTATCAACCCATTATGAGCTTGTTTCCCTGTCTTGAAAGCTTCAAAAATCTTGATGTTCGCAATTTACATCCATTTAAAAGTACTTGGTTGTAGCTTTTAAGCTCCCTTTTCACTCTTGTTTCACACCCTTTTACTCAAGGCATCCATTGGTTAATTACCCAGGACATCGGTTTACCCCGAGGACCCATTCTGGGATAGTTCCCAACACTTTAAGGAAGTGAACAGCTCGATGTTCTCTTTATTTAGTTCGTTGTACTAAAAATCAGTGAGATCKTTTTTGACCCATTTTCCATAACTTTCATYCCCCAAACCATTTTGGCCATCCAGRAAATTAAGGAAGGACAACACCCAGGGTGGGTGGTCCTGAGAAAGACTTCTTGCAAGTCTTTCACCTTTCTTTTTCCCCTTCATACCGCCTTAGGTGAAGGACCACTTGAGGTGCGGGTAGTCTCTGCCTCGTGCCGAGCTATCAAAGAGKCTGTAACCAGTTTCACAGTCGGATAGGTCGGATCTGTCCCAAGGGACAGATTTTTCTTATAACACACACCTTTTTCTSGCGACTCCACTGGGGAGCTTGCAAACCTCTTTAGATTTTATTGTATCCCAATCTTGTACTAAGCATTGGACCCAAATTCTTTGTGGTCCTTTTCCTACTTGTTGACAAACTTTTGGCAAGGTCTTTTAGTGGCCCTTTGGAATTTTCTTTGGTACTTGTTATAGTTCAGTTTCCTTGCAATTTCCATTGCACCTGGGAGTCATAAATACCATCGAGTTTTCCTTTCCTTTTTCCTTGTCAGTCTTCGATTTGACTTGTTCGGACTCACGTGAGAAGTTATAAGTTTGTCATACCTTACCTTCCACTTCGAGAAGAATAAAAACATAGCTTTGTTTTTAGTTGGGTTAATTTACATTATGTTAGAAAGAGTAAGATTGTTGGTGATGCACCCCTTGTACTCAAAGTACTTACTTGGCCCCTTGCAAGCTGGCAGGGTGGAAGTATCTGAATACTAGGGAAACAATGTCCCCCAGGGTTACAATAAGTCAAAGTTCGCAAAAGAAAACAACTAGTGAGACACATACACCTGGGAAACCAAGGAAACTCATTACCTCTGCAGTGCGAACTGAGTCACCCTCTTCCTCTTCTCTTATTCAAAGCCCCTTACTAAAGAAAAATTTAGTTAATCCAGCAACAGTTACTAATCCTCCGATTGTTTCTCTCATCGTTTCAAAAACCGTTGTTGTTCCTCCCTTAGTTTTCCTGATGGAAATGCCATGGCAACCCGAGACTCCTTTGAGGTTGGCCAGACCTCTTAATGATATACCTGTAGATGCCCCAAATAGGCTTCCTAAGTTCAGTAGCACTAGTACATTGAGTTTTGAATAACATATACAAAACTTCTATGATGCATTATCACTTATGGACATAACAATTCTTGATGTCATCATTAGACTTTTTGTAAGAACCTTTGAGGGGGGAGCAGTGAGATGGTATCGCTTGCTTCCAAATGATAGTATCCCAGATTGGGACACTATGATCTAAGAATTCAAGAAACATTTCCAAGGGGTAGATGATGTGGCTTCCCTACTCAGGGATTTCACAACCATCTCCATCCATGAGGGAGAGAAAATTTGTAATTTTAATCAACGCTTTACCTCGGCCTTGAATAGGATCCCAACTGCTTCTCAACCATGTGGGAACAATTTGTTTCAGTATTACATGACCGCTATGAATATGAATGTAAAGTAAATATTGAAAGATAAATCAATAAAAACTTTAGATGCGGCCAAGACTAGCGCCCTAGAAATTGAAATAAACATGGATGAATCTGGTATAATTCCCTCACCTTTAGTGTAGCCCCATTTTAACAAGAGACCTAGGAATGATGTAAATCGAAATGAGGGTCCTCGGTATGAACCTCCACCTACCCAAACTTCAAGGATTGAAGAAAGGGAAAGTTCAGAAACACTCAAGTTGTTAATGAACATGAACAACCAAATACTTTCCCTTAGTCGAAAGGTGAATGACATGCATTTTTCTGCTCCTCYGAGGCCAAGACCTCCTTTCCCTCTTGCTCCTCCTCCTAGGMAACATGCTGTTGAAGTGGATTGGTGTCACTTTTTCCAATACTTCCATGATCCTRAGTATTGTTACTCGTATACATGTCACATGGAATTGTCTAAAAATGGAAAAGCACCTCTGCCTCCAGTAAAAAACAAGCTTGCTTCCACTTCTCAAAACGACCAAGTTAACATGGAGGACTCTATTCTCTGGGATGATGATCCTCTCGCTTTCGAAAKCTTTGCTGTAGAAACTAGGAGTCATGCCCCTAAAACCACTCCGCAAGTGGTGGAAGAGGCCAAAAGTGATCCCAAGGACAATGAAAAGGGAAAAATTCTCGTGAATGGTAGATTACCTTCCCCTACAAGGAACAGRGTTCYCTGGACCCCAAATAAGGTAAACGTGCCTAATAATCTACCACCCTRCTTCCCAACACTAGTACCTTACAACGTCGTTGAAGATATAGCGAAGATTCCCACCCACATTACATTATTAGATGCTCTTAGAACACCCACTCAGTTTGAAAACCTTTCACGTGCTCTACAAGCACCCCCTACTCCACGAACGGAACAGAGACCTCCTCTTTCCAAAGAATCCACTTCTCAACCTAGGGAAGCATATGATGTTATTGATTTAGACCCTGGGGTTCCTCCTTTCTATATATCAGTTTTGATTTCTGATTTTGTGCTCCATAACTGTGTCACTAACACAGGAGCGAGGTGCAATGTCATGCCCCTCCAAGTCATGAGGAGACTGGGTCTTGAATGCACAGGCCCATGTAAAGACCTGTTAGCTTTGGATTCTAGGACTATAGAAATCATCGGTTACATTAAATACTTATCCATTACTTACGACCAAGCTCCATAGGTGAGCATGCTCATAAACGTGATCGTAGCAGATATACCTGAAGCATATGGCATGCTTTAAGGGAGGGAGTGGTCCACCACTCTGAAAAGGGTTGTTACTTCATGGAGGGGACCCACTTTACCTTTCCTCATAAGGGTGTTGAAATCATCATTAGAAGGGAACCAAAGTACCGAGAGCAGGTTGTACCTGCTTCCTATAATACGAAACATGTGTCTTTTCAAGATACAGGTATGGGTACATATACTTTGTTATCTGAGGAAGATGCACATGTACCTCCTTCTGAGTTGGAAGAAATGGTGTGGAGTATGGATTTTGATGGTGCTAAATCCAAGAACAGATCTGGGGTTGGGGTCCTTTTGTGTGATTCCAAGGGAAACGCAATCCATTTATCTTTTCGGTTAGAATTCCCTAACACTAATAACATGGCTGAATATTAAGCCTTAGTTCAAGGCCTCCAAAAGGCCTTAGGCTTAGGAATACGCCATTTGTTGGTGAGTGGGGATTCTGAATTGGTTGTGAATCAAATTAGAGGTAAATATGAAGTTCACAAGCCACGCCTCAAACAATACCACAGAAGGGCTAAGGAACTTATTGAGAATTTCTTATCTTTCAACCTTCAAGCCGTGCCTACGGCCGAAAACCACGTAGTTGATACTTTGGCCTTGGATGGTTCTTGCTTCACTTCGGATTTCATAAGGTCTATCGAAGATATAAAAGTCCAAATTTTACATATACCTGTGTTACCTGATAATGTCGACTCTTGGCAAGTTTTTGATACTGACGAACAAATCTGTAGATTCCTAAAAACAAGGAGGAATTTGAAGTTTTACATATCAACCATAAGTTGGAGGAGGCAACAGGGAACATAATCCAATTGAAGAAAAATAAGATCCCCCTTGGTTTGTCAGTACTGGAATCCATGTTTGATTCCAATGATGCCACTACTTCTATACCTAGTATTGATAGTGAATATGTTAGGAAGGTGCAAGAAGGAATACCTATTAACCTAGGAACTGAGAAAGATCCAAAACTAGTCTATATAGGTGCACAGTTTTCCCCTTCTGAGATTAATCAATTCATGGAACTCTTGACAGAGTTCAAGGATGTTTTCACTTGCTCCTATCAAGATCTCAAGGTTTTCTATATGCAGGAGATAGTCCATGCCATACCCATAATCCCTGATTCGAAACCTTACAGGCAAAGACAGAGAAAGAACAACCCTGCTTTGGAACAAACAATTAAAGTTGAATTGGACAATATGGAAGCATCCGAGGTCATTTACCATGTCTGTTACTCACAATGGGTATCTAATTTGGTTCCCGTTAGGAAGAAAATTGGCGATATTCATTTGTGTGTCGAATTTTGACATTTGAATAGGGTGTCCCTAAAAGACAACTACCTTGTCCCACCTATGGAAGAGATTATCCAACAAGTCTTCGGGTCTCAAATGATGTCCCTTTTAGATGGTTTCTCAGGTTACAATCAGATAGCCCTCAATCCTTCTAATAGTCATAAAACCACCTTCACCACTCATTGGCGCACGTATGCATATAACAAGATGCATTTTGGATTGATTAATGTTGGGAACACCTTTCAACGTGCCATGGCCATCGCTTTCAAAGGATTATTGGGTAAGATCATTTTTGTTTACTTCGATGAACTCACGGTATTTTCCAAAGAACGGAGTAGTCATTTTGATCACCCTAGGCAGGTTCTCCTTAGATGTTGTAGCTTTGGCATATCTTTAAATTCTAAGAAGACCATTTTCGGTGTTATGGAGGGAAAACTTTTGGGTCACGTCGTCTCTCGAGAAGGTGTTAAAGTTGATCCTCGGAGAGTGGTAGAAATCAAAAAACTGCCCTTACCTACCAATAAAAAGGAAATGCAATCTTTCTTTGGAAAGATAAACTTCCTAAGATGCTTCATTCCTGATTTTTCTCAAGTAGTTAAACCTCTAAATCAGCTTATGAAGAAAGACATTCGGTTCAAATGGGACCCCCCTACCCATCAGGATTTTGAATCCATTAAGAAAGCCATTGCTTTTGCCCCTTTATTAGCCAATCCAGATCCCTCTAAAGACTTTGTCATGTACACTAATTCATCAAAGGAAAAAAAATTTGCAATCTTGTTGCAAAAGGATAATGAGGAAAATCTTAGGCCAATCGCCTTCATGAGCCAAAATTTGAAGCCACACCAACTGAACTATTATGCACTGGAGAAACATGGTTATTCATTGTATAAAGCCTTGGAACAATTTCGACATTACATCCAAGGCCATAAAGTTCAGGTTGTTGTTCCTACCTCTCTCTTAGTCATTGCTTTGAATCAAACTGAATTACATAGTAAGTAGTCCAAATGGATCATGCGCATGCAAGAGTATGACTTGGAAATTAAGTCAATGAAAACCATTAGGGGGACAAGGCTAGCTGGATTGTTAACCCAATCCCATCCCTCGATCGTAGTTGAACCACCTCAAGTAGATGACTTGATTGCTTTCGAAGAACTGGTTAACGAAATTGAGTTAGCCTCACAACCATGGTATGGACCTATCGTATATTTCCTTATCAATGGTGTGTGCCCACCGGACATGGATACTAAATCCAAACAAACACTTTGTTTACAAGTTTTCTGGTATGTTTTACAAGGCCAAATCCTTTACCGAAGAAACCTTCATGGGATTTTGTCACGATGCTTGACTCCTAATCAAGCCCAAATGGCACTTGAATAATTCCATTCCGGGGTTTGTGGAGGTCACTTTTCAGCCAAAACCACTGCAACAAAAGTTTTACATGCAGGTTACTTTTGGCCTTCACTCCACAAAGATGCCCATTTACTTGTTCGGAAAAACGAAGCTTTCCAATGCTTCACTGGGAAGAAAAAGTTAGTTGCCTTGCCCCTTAGGCCTATTGAAGTCTAAGTCCCTTTCGCAAGATGGGGCATGGACTTTATTGGGCCAGTTTCACTGCCTTCCAATGCTATTCATGTATTCATATTAACAACCACGGAGTACTTTACAAAGTGGGTTGAAGCAATCGCTCTTAGGAATGCTACGAGTCAAAAGGTGGTAGAATTTGTTGAATGTAACATTTTATCTCGTTTTGGAACCCCTGTTGAGATATTAACTGATAATGGATCAGCTTTCATGTTCGATGTCATGCTACACCTTGGTGTTACATATGGCATCCAAATTTTTTGATCTTCCACCTATTACCCCCAAGGTAATGGTTTGGCCAAATCAACGAATAAAAATCTGCTTCATATCCTTAAGAGGACAGTCAAGGATAACAAGCGTGATTGGCACACAAAGTTAAACTTTGTTTTATGGGCTGATCGTATAACTCCTAAGACAGCAATAGGTCAAAGTCCTTACACTCTGGTGTATGGAACTCCTATTGTCCTACCTGTTCACTTACAAATTCCAACCTTGAGGTTGGTTATTGTTGAGGCAGAAGATGATTTCCAAACACTACAACATCATTTAGACACACTCATCGAACTAGAAGAGGTAAGAAAAGATGCATTCCAACACCTCCAAAAGAAGCAAGACATTGTTAAACGTTCCTTCGATAAAAGAGCCACAATGGTAAATTACAAAGTAGGAGATGATGTCTTATTATGGGACAAAGCACATGAGGCCCCATCAAAACATCACAAGTTTGATTCATTATGGTTGGGTCCTTACACAATCTACGAGGTCTTAGGGACAAATGCTTTTAGATTAAAAACCTTGGATGGCGAACCACTTCAATTCCCTATGAATGGTCGTCACCTAAAGTTCTTTTACTTCTGAGAGGCCTCGTCATCTTGTACATAAGTCACCATTATTTTCTTTTTTTGTTTGTATCTATTCGATG
Source organism: Picea mariana (assembly GCA_032191745.1). Lineage (NCBI taxonomy): Eukaryota > Viridiplantae > Streptophyta > Pinopsida > Pinales > Pinaceae > Picea > Picea mariana. Next base: position 17,306 of record JASDQU011442652.1, on the reverse strand, counting down.
TTACTGGTTCTCCTTCTTGTATGTATTCGCGGTTACCTTTTCATGCTTGTATATATCCCCTTGGTTTCAATCTTGAACATTTTTGCCCCTTGGTTTCAATATTGAGTCTTTCGCTTGTTTTACTCTGATTTTGGAGTATAAACCCCTCTTTGATTTTTCCCTCAGTTTTTGGTCTTTTTCATTTTAACATCGTAGGTTGCCTTCTTTTTGGTTTGTCTAGTGTTCAATACAAAGAATATTGTCATTATTGTTGTGTGGTTGCTTGAAAATACTGAATTCCTAGAATCCCTTTTATAATACTTGACATTTTGGGAAACTATGTCTTAAAGTCATCTTAAATGGGAATAAACCTGGTTGTTATTTCATCAAAGTTAGCAGGGAAAGTCTAAGGAGGTAGCATACCATTCTCTGGTGAAGTTGAAAACCATGATGGCATGATGCTTACATAGCTATGTGATTGCAACTACACTTTACCTGGCCACTTACAATCCTATTTCTCCAAGCAATGGTCATTTTCCTACAAAGTTCCCATCACTTATGAGCACTTGATATTTCAGCACCTACTTCCACAGGTTTTTTATATTTCTATATTCCCTTGCTTGACTAGTTTGCTTGTTAGTTTTCCTCCAATGTGTCGCTGATTTCAAAAAAAAATCTCGTTTGCTTGTTTGTGTGTTGAGAATTGAAGGTATGCATGAGACTTTGTGTTGAGCCAAGGTTCACCTTAAGCCTGGATTCTCACAGTTAAGCCATAATCCGGGTGAGGGACCCGTGTCACTTGCGCCACATTGCTCAACAAAACCCGAGTCATTATTCCCATTCTTCTATCTTATGTGAATCTCAGTATAAATTCTATTGTATATCTTTATTGCACCACTTTCATTCTTCGGTTATACCTAATGTGAAAAATGTTCCTTATACTACAATTGAATTTCCCCCTCACCTACATCGGTCACTTTCAAAGTATAAATTTCCACCGAGTATTCTCGCCTGTCATGCGGGTGATCCCATTGTTCGACATATTTGGAAGGCATTTCCCCTCCGGCGCCAAGAATGTTGACCCAAAAATCTACTATGGGCTCAACATGGTGTTTTACACAGTTACTTCTCCATAAACACCCCTTGGTGTTATGGTTCCAGTCAAAGACAGTGGCGAGGGTCATAGTTATTATGGCCTCTACCCTTGAAAGAGTATCATTTGGTTTCCTTCAAGGAGTAGTGGACCTTCCCATGACATTTCTTCCTCATTTCAAGGTTTTTCAGTTCAGGTTTCATGAGCTAAACACACACTTTACAAGAATTTTAACGTTGGTCCCCTTTGCCCATCACTAAGCAGGTCCCTTGGGGAAGGGGTCCTTATGCAAAGAATAAGATGAAATCTAGTCATGTTTCATGGAATACAACACTTCCATGTGGTAGGAATTAGGACAATCTTTTCAACAGGCTATCATGATCTTGATTCCGAGTCTATATGACCCCATACGAGGGATGCAAAGTCAACGACACCTGAATGGCCAAGACTAATAGCTGTGACTTCCTGGTATGATTTTGTTCATATTCTAGTCTCAAAAGGAAAATAAAACCTAGACATGGTGTAGGGAAGTGGGATACCTTTCCAACGGTATATCCCGTGCTTGGTTTCAACCCCCGGTTGGTAAGAATGAGATTTCGCAAGTTCATGACCACTTTCAAACACAAAATTGGTTGCAATGATTCAGGATTTAACATTGGTAGCTAAATATTTATAAATTAGAGATTCAGTGATGCCACACTGTAATAGACTCGGACACCTTTCCAATGACATCTCATTTGCCTCATTCTGACCTCGGATGGCTCGGTTCGAGCTGTCACAATTTGGTCAATGATTTCAAGCAAAAGGGGGCCACCATCTCGCATGGCAGGGTTTCATAATAGCTAAGACAGTCATCAACGACCCCAGAAATAAAATCTATTTTCACCTTGCCAAAGTACTCGTCAATACCTTTATGACGGTACCTCATTTTACTTGATTGGATATCGTATGGCTATTTGGCACCTTTTGCAAGATTGGGTGTCATGTGGGCCCGCCAGCAAGTCAGGGGTTTTAAGAGACCACTGTTCCGGGCCGAATTTGAGGGTTGAGGTGGAATTATCTCAAGTTGGTGATGACATATTCCTGACAGCCTCATCGAGACATTTCCAATGATGTTCCCTGCGTCCGATTCTGACTCTGTCTCACTAGGCAACATTTTTGGGCTTAGTCAGCAGCAGCATGGTCAAAGTCAAAGTCAAAGTCAAATTCAAAGTCAAATTCAAACTTTGACTTGCACATTTTTCCAAGAAATATTAAAAAATTAATTGGAAAATTTTATTAAATTTTTTAATAAAATTGGAAAATATGGGAGAAGGCACATAGCCTCATGCAAATTTTGGGAAAAAATGTTTTTTTGTAAAATTGGAAAAAATCAAAACTCCCCCCTCTCCCCTCTCTCGAGTCATTTTGATAGTTTGGCCAAGGGGGGGAGCTCTGCAATAGGAATTCATGGCAGAAGAGGGAATTTTTTATGGAAGCAATTACAACTCTGCAATGGGTAGCCATCTTCCATGCAGCAATCTTCAAACAAATTAACTAGGTAACCCATCAATCCTATTTCCAAAAAACTAAGGAAAATTTTGTTGGTTGTGTTAAGATCCTGCATGAAGAAATGGTGTTTTTTGCCTTCAATTTGGTATTGCTCTGCCTTGGTCTAAGTGTGATGTTTCTTTTTGGTTCAATTTTCTTGTTGGTTGCTAAGTTCAGGTTTATGTGTGTACCAAAAGATGCAAAGGAGAGGGGATTCAAACCCCTCTTGGGCACCAGGCCCAAGCCTCCATGGCTCCTTTAGATTTTTTTTAAATTATGAAGTTATTTGTTGAAGATTGTAGGCTTGGGAATGTCGCTAGGAAACCCTGGGATTTTAACCCTAGTCCGCCCCCTTCTCCTTTTCAGAAAAAACTCCCAGAGTTGGCCAGAAATTTAAATGGAGGGCAAGGGGTTTGAACCCAGAACCTCCCGTCCACTTTATTGCCAAAAACCCACTTTGACCAAAGTTTGAAAAATTAATTTTTGGGGGTGGTTGGCCACCCATCCACCACCTAGGCATCACCACCACCCCCTCTCCACCACCAACCTCCTCCTCTCCTCCCTGCTTGCACGCTGCTCCTCCCATCGTTGCATGCAACCACACCCCATTTCCCTCACCCTCCTCCCAGCTCGTCCTCTCCCTGTTGCCTACGCACGACCTCCCTCCCTCCATTACCTTCGCCTAGCCACCTCTCCTCCATCTCCCTCGGCCCCCTCCTCCTCCATTTCCCATTACCCTCCATGCCCTCCCTTCCCCTTTCTTCCCGCATGCACAGCCTTCTCTTGGCCTCTCGCCCATTCCCAACCCCATTTCCCATTCCCCCCTTCTCTCCTCCCTATGCGCGCACACTCCCAAACCCCCTACCTCCACCTCTGCCCACACACGCAATTTCCTCACGCAGCCACCTCCCACCTCCCTCTCGGCCCTCACCTCCCATTCCACACAGCTCCCTCCCCATTTCCCATTCCCCTCCACGTGGACCCCTCGACCCTCTCCTCCTCCACTCCCTCGTTACCCAAACACCACCTCTACTTTCTCCGCTACCACCTCCTCACGTCCCTTACCCCGTGGGCTCAGATTGGGTCTCGCCCTGGTCGCATGGGTGACTAGGGGCATAGGCTTGGGGGGTCCTTTTAATTTTTATTTTTATTTAAATTTAGTTTATAGTTTTAAGTTTTATATAATTTAATTTGTGATTTAAATTTTTTTAATTTATTATTCAATTTTAATCTTTGTTTTATTT
>JASDQU011442651.1:7244-23415 GCA_032191745.1 Picea mariana | reverse complement strand
TTACCAAAGAGTTGTAAGATTCATTGAATAGTTCAAACTTCAAAACTTCAAAATTCAAATTTCAAACTTCAAACTTCAAAGGTAAACTGTCATATAATGTTCAACTTCAAACTTCATAAGTTCATAACTTCATTGTTTACAGAATAAGCCATAATAAAGAGTCAAAACTCAAGACTCAAGACTCAAGACAAAGTACTAAGTTCTAGAATCTAGAGACTACTTCTAAATAGGAAACAAAAAAAGAGATCTAGACTTCTAGTATATAGTAGCAAGTAAGAAGTGCTATTCTATAAGTTTTTCTCTTTCCATGAGAAACTTCTAGTTTCTTATCTCGTGATCTTTGAAGAGAAGTAAGAACATGTGGAAGTGATCATGGAACACGACCATCAGTTGAATGGCCCCCACGTGACAATGGACGTTGTGAAGATAAAGGTAAAATTGATAAATTTGGAACACCGCTAGTGGATGGGGGTGGCATGTCTCCTCCAGGAACATGATCATCATCACAATCACCCAAAAGTTCCTCTTCCAAGTGTTAGCAACATTACTTGCCTTCGGCATAGGGATATCCAAGTCTGCAGGTTGCACGAGAGGCGCCCAAGCGCAGCACACAGAAGAGGTCGTTTTCGGACTTAAAATCAAGTGAGCGAGCACTTCATTCTTCTGCGGCAAGAATTCATCGACAGAGCAGAGAAACGGTTAATGGTTGTTGCAACTAACTGATTCGCGTTAAGTATGGCGCAAAAAGGTTTTCAAGGGGCATCAATCACGATCAGTATAAGCGCAGTAGTTATTTCTCGAACTCGGGGTTTGTAAGTTCGAAGGGAGGACTATGTCTTTTAGTTGCGCGAGATTGCGAGTTACGAAAAGTACCCAGAGGGGGTACACCTTCGCTGACCATCGCGTCTTGGGACTTCGCGAGGAGAGAATGCCAAAGTTCGATACTCCAGCTTGCGAAGCCGCGAGTTGCGAGAGGCGTTAGTACTTGGGCTCTAACTGACGGTTACATGTAGAGAGCGCTGACCAGAAAAGGGGCCCGACCCGTATCGCCATCTTGGGGATCGGGAGTTTAGAAAAGGAAGCCGAGGGTCTTTGACCCACGAACTCGCGAATCACGAAAGGAAAAGAAATTTTAATGATGGGCCCACAGTATCGCCGAAAGTGTTTTGGGTTGTCCGATCAAAGGAGGAGTACGTGATGTGTGATTAGGTTCTATCGCCCCTTCGCACATCGCGACTTCAAAGAGCAGCTCCCTCATATCCCGATGTGCGAAGTAACGAGAGCATCCAGGACCGGGGGCCCACAACAGCGTCGAGTGAGTTTAGGACCATCAGATTTGAAGGACGCGTATACTGCCCATCGCAACTATGATAAGCAAGGATCAACTCCTTCCTATTCGCGAACGCCGAAAGCCCCTATGGGAATAAAAGTAGGGTCACTGTCTGTGGTCACTTGGGAAATAAAGGAGCTAATTAGAAGGGGCCGAAAGAGTCGAGTCCAGTCGCCGAAAGGATTCTGGCGATTTCCAGGTGCCATCGGATACGATTTCGCTCCTGTTTTCTACTTGGAGTAAATGAAGGCAAGAATGGGTGGTTGAAACCTCCTTTCATCCATTAAGTGCGAGGTATGGAGGGTCTGGCAAGTGGTCTGCTCGAAGTTCTCTGTACTGATTTTTCCAAAGAAGCCATGCTGAAGTTCTCAATTAGACAGAGAAGTTTGCACACGCCATTTTGGCCTTTAATGTTTCAGCTACCTCCCATGCAAAGGCCATGCGAAGTTAAGAAGACGTCTGACGAAGCGTTTCTGTCCAAAGTTTGATTGAAGAGACGCTACACCTTGAAGGGCGAGCGCGCCTCTGTTGGGAAAATCTGTCCGAGTATATATACTCAGTTTTTTCATTTTTAAAAAGGATCGATGGTTGAGCAAGGCTCCCGATTGTAAAGTTTTGATGAAGCGCTGGTTGCTCTGGTTTATGTATATGGCATTTGAGATTTCTTACTTTATGAATGTCAACTTCTTCCCACCTCTTTGTTTACCGTGTTAGAACAGCTCGGAATTGGAGGATCCAGTCGAGTTGTAGCTGTTATAGGATGATGTAGGTTGGATCACTGTAACAGTTACCTTGTTTCTAATCGGTTCCTGTGATTTTCTCAGCGCTGAACGACTTGGAATTGAAGGATTCAGTCAAGTCACCCCTCAGCTCCTTGAAGCTCCGGACCAAGAGGATCTTGGTTTCTGAGTTTTTCATCCTCAAGCTTTCGAAGGCCTGTCGCCCGAGGCAATCTTGTTCACCTTTCTCACAAGTCTTCCATCTACCACCTTTAATCCTCTCACTGACGGAAGTTGGATCAAGACCTCCATTGCTTTCTACATACCAGGCCTGGTTTCCTGAGTTAAAGCCATATTTTCTTGAGTCTTTATCCATCTGATCACCCCATTAAACAAATCGTGACATAAAACTGATGGGCGTTGGGCTCTGCTCCTGCAAACAATCCAGGAGTGACTTCTGATGCTAACATTTCTGGCATCGTTGCCGGGGACGAAGTTGAAAATTTTGCCCGGGATTGAACGGCATTGAGCCTCTGATTCTGAAGGTGCATCAGGCATCAGAGCCTTTGAAGATTGCTACTGTGCACCTGGCGACTCCATTGTGACGACTCCATTGGAGAGAACCTACTGTTTTAGTTGTGGCTTCCAGAGGTAGACATATGTGGTCCCATCCACAGCTGCCCCTAGCTACACCTGTGGCTGATTCGGAGGTGATTTTCAGAAAAGGAAAGGCCCCTGAAGGAGAAACTTCCACCGCCGAACCAGGTAATCCGCTATCTCCTTTTGTAGAAACTCCATTTTCTTCTCCTCGGCCTCCTAGCAGACCGTTTTCTGAAGTTTCACACCTCCTGAATTTCGGGAGCGTTCCTGCTGACATTTCCCCTCCCGGTCTGGGATTGGAGGGAGAAATCCTTGTCACTCCCCTTTCCTCTGAAGTTGTACCTCGGCATAGACCTAGGACCACAGAAGTTTTCCCCACTCCTAGCTTTACCACTCCTCCTTTTGTTACTATCGCCTTTCTGCATAGGGAGAAGCGTCTGCTGACTCAAGCCCACTAGCCCTCTCCCTACATCCCCCATTATTTCCTGGAAGCTCATTCCCAGTTTCCCCTTTTCGAGCTCCTTCTCCTCCGAGTTCTTCTTCACCCAATATCCCTATGGTAGGTGCTAATCCCCCTCTGAATAGAATGGATGCCATAGTCACTGCCAGATATGCTCCCTTAGTCCTACCCCATCCTATGAATCCTCTCCCCGTTGGAGATTACTTGAATTATATGCCCAAGTTCATTGGGGAAGGGGACCTAACTGCTGAAGAGCACCTAGCTGCTTTCTACAGTTATGAAGACAACCCGAACATTGAAAATGAAGATGTTTGGATGAGAGTTTTCGTCCAGAGCCTGGATGGTGAGGTGAGGAAGTGGTTTAGAGGGTTGGCCCCCGGATCTATTGCTGGGATCGAAGCTCTGGATAGCGCTTTCCTGAGGCAGTGAGGAGATAAGAAGGATTTCATGTATTACATGACAGAGTTCGGGTCTTTGAAGAAGATGGAGGGAGAATCTGTCTCTGACTCCTCCAAAATATTCAATAAGATGTATAATAAAATTCCTGCTGAGATAAAACCCTCAGAAGCCTCAGCCAAGATTTCTTATGCTAGTACGTTTGGCCCCGATTTCTGTCTTTTATTGAGAGAAAGAAGAGCCACCTCCTTAGCCCAAATGCAAGATGCGGCCATAGAGGTGGAATCTAATGTATTAGCAGCTGACAGACTGAGGAACAAGGTTGACGCAGACAAAAGAAAGGGAAGATCTGAAGCCTCAACTTCTGGCTCGTTAGTGCCCCACCCTCAAGTGGATGAACTAACCAAGATGGTGAAGTCTCTGTCTGCAAAGATGGAGAGAATGAAGTTGGAGGGTAGAAAAGCATACAAGGGCCCTCAAAACGCTGAAAACAAAGGAGGTTTCAGAAGGCCAAACAATTTTGCTCCCCTGACTATGTAAAGAGAGAGGGGAAGAGACAGAGAAGACCAGAAAATTCAAGCCCCTTTTCAAAACAATTTTGTGGCCGAGGAGGAAGAAGGGGAAACAGGTGAGCTTGATCCTGAAATCCACTGCTTCGGAGACACTCCTCCTTTCCCTCATCTCACTCAATCAACATACGAGGAGTCTCTTGTGGATAGTCAGCTAAATGAACTAAGCAAGGGAGACAAGGCTAGTGGCAGCTGAGGCAGGTATGACCTGAGGTCCAAGAAAAAGACAGTAGCACCTGAGGTTCCTGAGCAGCTCACTAGAATAGAGAAACCTGCTAATGAAGTAGCAGACAGTCACGGAGGTAAGAAGACCCGACCTCTCTCTCCCATGGTCCAGAGTCATGTTCCTGAAATAAGAGAAATCCCAAAGCTCACATCTTCTTTCAATTTCGAGCATGAAGTTCAAAAGATCAGAGTCCCTGTGCCCCTGACCGAATTGATCAAACATGAAGGGTTCAAGAAACGCTTCTCTGAGCTTTTACAGTCTGAGGTCCCATGCCTTCCCACAAACTCCATAAATCTCCAAGATGAAAAGCCAGCAGTTTTCCTAGGCCCCATGGTAGAAGATAGAGATGACTCATCCCCCCCTTTCTACACATCCCTGAACATACATGATAAAGTGCTGCATAATTGCCTCATGGATTCAGGGGCTTCCCATAACCTTATGCCCAAAATAGTAATGGAAGAATTGGGACTGGTGGTGACGAAAACTTATCATGATTTGTACTCTTTCGATTCAAGGAGAGTGTAGTGTCTGGGAGTCATCAAATACCTGGTGGTTTCCTTGTTTCAGCTGCCCATGAAGAGTGTGGTCATGGATATTGTGGTAGCTGATGTTCCCCCCAAGTTTGGCATGTTGTTGTCAAGATCTTGGATTAAAAAGCTTGGAGGAACATTACAGATGGATCTCATGTATGCCACCATTCCAATCTTCGGAGGGGAACAAAGGAGGTTATATAGGGAAGCTCAGCTGGCCTACATTGTTAGTGATGAAGCAAACCCCACCAATCACCCTATCTTTGCACTTGACACTGATTTGGGGTCTAGTTTATTGCAGCTCACTGATGCTCCTGAAGACCCTTTCCAATTCAAAAAGAAGCCCAGTCTTAATTACACGATTCCCCCTCCAACCATCTCTGTCTGGAAAATGTTTTTCGATGGAGCCCGCTCCAGGGAAGGTGCTGGTGCGGGAATGGTTTTTGTGTCACCTTCTCAAGAGACCATATCCCTGTCGTACAAGCTGGAATTTGAAGCTACCAACAATGTGGCAAAATATGAAGCACTCGTCCTGGGGTTGAGAGCCGCAAGGGAAATGGGAATTCAGGAGGTAGCAGTGTTCGGTGATGCAGAGTTGGTGGTCCAACAGATCATAAGCGCTTACCAAGCTAAGCATCCTTGGCTTAGAAGTTACAGGAACGAGGTATGGGACCTGATTGACAATTTCTTCTCAGTCTTCAACATCTCTTTTATTCCAAGGGAGGATAATGATGTGGTCGATTCTTTAGCTATTTCAGCTAGCCAGTTCAAGGTCCCTCAGCCGTCTATGGTCAAATATGATGTTGAGATAAAATATAGGCCCTCTGTGCCGAACAATGTCAAGCATTAGAAGGTATTCGAAGATGATCTAGAAATCGAAATATTTATCCAATCTGTTGATGAATTTTCTACGTTGCACATCGATCAGGATCCTGACCTGGAAGGTGACCCCCACCCTAAGGTGTTTTTAAATAAAATTGCTAACCACCAGATTATTCAGCTACCTAGCAATCACATTCTGAGGGGACTAGTCCCGTTAGAAAGATTGTTCGATGGGAATGATGTGGCAGTAAAGGGTAGGGTTGCAGATGAAGATGCTGACACAGCCGAGTGCAACATTGGCACACCAGAGGAGCCTAAGTTTGTCAAGTTTTCAAGGAGTTTGACCAAAGAACAGAGGGTCGAATATACTAAGTTGCTGAGAGAGTTTGCTGATGTGTTTGCATGGACCTACGAAGACCTCAAGATGTATGATACATCCGTCATTGAACACAAGATCCCACTGAAAGAAGAGGCTAAGCCATTTAGGCAGAAGCTAAGACAGATAAATCCGATGTTGCTTCATGTCATGGAGAAAGAAGTGAAGAAGTTGTTAGAGGCCCGGATCATCGTCCCCTTGAGATATTCCGAATGGGTGGCCAATTTGGTTCCGGTAAGAAAGAAAAGTGGAGAAATCAGGCTTTGTGTCGATTTCAGGAACCTGAACAGGAGCTCAAAGAAAAACAATTATCCCCTGCCCAACATGGAATACATATTGCAGAGGGTAACCGGTGCATCTAGGATTTCCATGATCGACGATTTTTCTGGCTATAATCAGATATCGATCATGCCTGAGGACAGAGAAAAAATGGCCTTCACCACTCCTTGGGGTACATTCATGTATGCCAAATTGCCTTTTGGGTTGATGAATGCAGGAGCGACATTTCAGCGAGCCATGGACATAGCCTTCATCGGGGAGAAATATAAGTTTGTGGTGATCTATCTGGATGACATAACAGTCTTCTCCAGGTCTAACAAAGAGCACTGCTGTCACCTGAGAAAAGTTTTTTCGAAGTGTCGGAGGTTTGGCCTTTCTCTAAATCCCAAGAAATCTTTGTTTGCTATGAAAGAAGGGAAGTTGTTAGGCCATATAGTATCAGCAGGAGGAGTGAGGATTGAACCTAGCAAGGTAGAGGCAATTCAAACCCTGTCACTTCCCAGATCTAAGAAGGAAGTTCAAGCCTTTTTGGGGAAGATTAATTTTCTGAGGAGGTTCGTCTCAAATTTTGCCGAGCTGGTGAAACACATCACAACCATGTTCAGGAAGGGAAATGAAGTGAAATGGACCGCTGAACCCAGGGGATCTTTTGTCCAAAGAAAGTGGGCGTTGACTGAGGCACCTGTGCTGATCAACCTTGACTATTCCAAAGATTTCCTAATCTTCTCTTTCGCTTCTTTTGATACAATAGCGGCGGTCTTGTTGCAGAAAAATGAGGAAGGACGAGAGCAACCCATCGCCTTCTTCAGCAAAGCATTAAGATATGCAGAGGTCAGGTATGAAATCATGGAGAAATAGGCCTATGCCTTAGTGAAAGCTCTCAAAGCTTTCAGAGTCTATGTCTTGCACTCAAAGGTGATTGCATACGTTCCTTCAGCCTCTGTGAAGGACATCCTTGTATAGCCCGACATAGATGGGAGGAGGAGTAAATGGATAGCCAAGATCCTGGAATTTGACTTGGAAATAAGGCCTACCAAATTGATCAAAGGTCAAGGCTTAGCCAAGATGTTGGCTAAAGCTAATTACAAAGCTTTGAGGGTAGATTTCATCAATGCATGTCCAAGAAACCAGCAGAATCAGCTGTCCGATGTAGACCCTCGAACAGAACCCCTATTGGCTCGATGTCCTTGGTATAAGGATGTCATATATTTTTTGCAGGAGTTGCGGCCTCCAGACGGCCTGCAAAGAAACAAGGCAAGAGCTCTGAAGCTCAAAGCAGTCAGATACTGCCTCGTCGATCAAATTTTATACTGGAAAGACCCCCTAGGGGTGCTTTTAAAATGCATAAATCCACAAGAGGCCGACAGGATTATGGTTGAGTTTCACAGTGGCCTATGCGGAGGGCACCATTTCTAGAAGACCACAGCTCACAAAATTCTTAGAGCTGGGTACTACTGGCCCACCTTGTTCACTGACGTCTGTAGGAGAGTTAGAGCGTGTATCCCATGCCAAAGATTTTCAGGAAAGCAACAGCTCAAGTCTCTACCTTTAAAGCCTGTAGTTGTTTCGGGACCTTTCCAGCAATGGGGGCTAGATTTTATTGGAGAAATCCACCCTGCTTCTAGCGAACAACACAGATGGATCCTGACTGCCACAGATTTCTTTACTAAGTGGATTGAAGCCATCCCCACCAGGAGCGCTTCCCACAAGGTAATTATTGGATTCCTGGAAGACCTCATCACAAGATTCAGATGCCCAAGAAAGATCGTCAATGATAACGCAGCTCTTTCAAGGCCGAGCCATTAGTCAAGTTCTGTGAGCAATTCGGAATCAAGCTGATTCACTCCACTCCATACTATCCCCAGGGAAATGGTTTAGCAGAATCCTCCAACAAAAGTCTCATAAGGATCATCAAAAGATTGTTGGAGGACAACAAAAAGGCTTGGAATTCAAAGCTGAAATTTGCCCTATGGGTTGATCGGGTGACTACAAAGAGATCTATAGGCATCTCTCCTTTCCAGTTAGTATACAGAGCAGAAGCTGTCTTCCCTTCTCAGCTAGCCATTCCCGTAGAAAAATTCTTCCAGGATTATCAGGAAGAGCCCAATGACATGATTAGAAGAATTCATCAACTGGTAGAAGTCCAGCAAGCTAGAGAGTAGGTAATGATCAGAATTCAGGATCATCAGCAGATGATCAAGCAGGTTTTTGATAAGAAAGCCAAGAAGGAGTCCCAGATAGGAGACTTGGTACTGAAATGGGATGCTCCTAAGCAAGATAAGGGCAAGCACGACAAATTTGAAGCCCTGTGGATTGGGCCCTTCAAGATCTCTGAAGTTTTCTCAAATAACACATACAGGTTGCAAGATTTGGAAGGTAAAGAAGTTTTCAACAGCCCAGTAAATGGGCATTTTCTCAAGAAATGTTTTGTCTGAGCCTTCCTTGGCTCCCTTATTTGTAAATATTGTCCTTTTGGTTCTTTGTTTATTTTTACTTTTCGGCTTAGTAAATGACTCCATAGCCCAACGGCCAGGCACTGGAACTGCAAAATGAGTCCTTAGAGCATCGCAGGGATGACTCTATCCCCCATGGAGCCTAATGTTAGCAACATTACTTGCCTTCGGCATAGGGATATCCAGGTCTGCAGGTTGCACGAGAGGCGCCCAAGCACAGCACACAGAAGAGGTCCTTTTGAGACTTAAAATCAAGCGAGCGGGCACTTCATTCTTCTGTGGCAAGAATTCATCGAAAGAGCAGAGCAGCGGTTAATGGTTGTTGCAGCTAACCGAGTCGCGTTAAGTATGGCGCAAAAAGGTTTTCAAGGGGCGTCAATTGTGATCAGTATAAGCGTAGTAGTTATTTCTTGAACTCGGGGTTCGTAAGTTCGGAGGGCGGACTATGTCTTTTAGTTGCGCGAGGTTGCGAGTTACGAAAAGTGCCCAGAGGGGGTCAACCTTCGTTGACCATCGCGTCTCGGGACTTCGCGAGGGGAGAATGCCAAAGTTCGATACTCCAACTCGCGAAGCCGCGAGTTGCGAGAGGCGTTAGTACTTGGGCTCTAGCCGACGGTTACATGCAGAGAGAACTGACCAAAAAAGGGGCCCGACCCGTATCGCCATCTCGGGGATCAAGAGTTTAGAAAAGGAAGCCGAGGGTCTTTGACCCACGAACTTGCGAATCGCGAAAGGAAAATAAATTTTAATGACGGGCCCATAGTATTGTCGAAAGTGTTTCGGGCCGTCTGATCAAAGGAGGGGTACGTGATGTGCGATTAGGTTCTATCGCCCCTTCGCACATCACGACTTCAAAGAGCAGCTTCCTCATATCCCGATGCATGAAGTAACGAGAGCATCCAGGACCGGGGGCCCACAGCAGCGTCGGGTGAGTTTAGGACTGTCAGATTTGAAGGACGTGTGGCGCTCAATTGAGCCATCTTGGCGTTTCGCCCATCGCAACTATGATAAGCAAGGATCAGCTCCTTCCTATTCGCGAACACCGAAATCCCCTATGGGAATAAAAGCAGGGTCACGGTCCGTGGTCACTTGGGAAATAAAGGAGCTAATTAAAAGGGGCCAAAAGCGTTGAGTCCAGTCGTCGAAAGGATCCTCGTGATTTCCAGGTGCCATCGGATACGATTTTGCTCCTGTTTTCTACTTGGAGTAAATGAAGGCAAGAACGGGTGATTGAAACCTCCTTTCATCCATTAAGTGCGAGGTATGGAGGGTCTGGCAAGCGGTCTGCTCGAAGGAGTTCTCTGTACTGATTTTTCCAAAGAAGCCATGCCGAAGTCCTCGATTAGACAGAGAAGTCTGCACATGCCATTTTGGCCTTTAATGTTTCAGCTACCTCTCTTGCAAAGGCCATGCAAAGTTAAGAAGACGTCTAACGAAGGGTTTCCGTTCGAAGTTTGATTGAAGAGACACTACACCTTGAAGGGTGAGCGCACCTCTGTTGGGAAAATCTGTCCGAGTATATATACTCAGTTTTTGCATTTTTAAAAAGGATCGATGGTTGAGCAAGGCTCCCGATTGTAAAGTTTTGATGAAGCGCTAGTTGCTCTAGTTTATGTATATGGAATTTGAGATTTCTTACTTTATGGATGTCAGCTTCTTCCCACCTCTTTGTTTACCGTGTTAGAACAACTCGGAATTGGAGGATCCAGTCGAGTTGTAGCTGTTATAGGATGATGTAGGTTGGATCACTGTAACAGTTACCTTGTTTCTAATAGGTTCCTGTGATTTTCTCAGCGCTGAACGACTTGGAATTGAAGGATTCAATCGAGTCACCCCTCAGCTCCTTGAAGCTCCGGACCAAGAGGATATTGGTTTCTGAGTTTTTCATCCTCAAGCTTCCGAAGGCCTGTCGCCCGAGGCAATCTTGTTCACCCTTCTCACAAGTCTTCCATCTACCACCTTTAATCCTCTCACTGATGGAAGTTGGATCAAGAACTCCATTGCTTTCTACATACCAGGCCCGGTTCCTGAGTTAAAGCCATATTTTCTTGAGTCTTTACCCATCTGATCACCCCATTAAACAAATCGTGACATAAAACTGATGGGCATCGGGCTCTGCTCCTGCAAGCAATCCAGGAGTGACTTCTGACGCTAACACCAAGAATTCTAAAACAATGGCTCCATCCTCCAGATTAGTCTCCTATGGATTTTTGTCCCAAGTCATATCTCTTTTATTGTTATATAAAGCACTCTCCTCCCCTACATCACAATAATGCGACATCAACCTCAAGTTTTAATTCACATAAACCAAGCTTTCTGCCCGGTCTGCATTCAAGTTGTTTCTCTTTACATTGTGGATGAAGCTATAGGTGCTCCAACACCTCTCTACAGAAGAGGTGTTAACAACCTGAGAAAGCACCTTCACCGCCAACTTATACAAATTATTGGCAGAGGAGCCATACATGTTCCACCATTCGATAGGACTTGTTGCCGTCCTAATACACACTTGCAAACATGAGCAAAGTCCAGCTCACTTAGTGTGTCCTTGGAGGCACAATGCCTAGGTTCACAGTCCACACTGTCACCTTGACTGGAACCTCTTCCTTCTAGGCTTACTCCTAGGGAAGCCAAGGGTGGTAGACCCTAGTTACTAGATTTGATTTAACTTTGAAGTTCTAGGAGTTGGTTTTAAATTGTTAGAAGGCTTTGGAAAAACTAGCCTAAGATGCTAAGGCAGCAAATGCAAAGTGCAAGTTTATCTATATGACAATCATCCCTTTCCCTAAGTCAACTATGACTAGTGCCTAAGGTTGGGCAAGGGGTCAACTAAGTTTGACGGTGTTCAATTACAAAATGTTTACAAGTAAAATAAGTTGAAAACTACCTCACAAACTAAAGATTACAATTATTTATACAATGAAAGATAAGTATTACAAATGTACAAAAGATACAAAGATACAAGATATGAAAGTTTAGGAGATATTCGAGATGAGATCAACACATAAGCCAAGCATGCCCCAATAGCACTTACTATATTGGACTGCTTTTCAATAACAACCACTAAAGCACCCAAGATTCAAGAAGATGAAGCTTCCCCAAGTGGGATACTCAACTCCTTCTTGAATCACACCACAAGAGCAAATAAATAAAGATATATGAATGTATTAACTCAAGTGCTGATAAAAATTTAAGACAATTAGAGAGACAAACCATAAGATTGCAAATAAAGATCTAAAGATATGAAGTACTTGCAAAAAGTGTGTTCCTAAACATACATCTAAGATCCCCCAACACACATGGATTGTCTATGCAACTAGGTGATTAGGAAGTTCTTAAAAGTTAAGTAAATTTTACTTTCCCTCCCCCTAACTAAGTTTGGAGCCTTAAGCTTCCTCCTCCCTTGGCCAAATGACTGCTGGGTGCTCAAGATAATAAGGCAATGAGGCCCACCCTAGCTTCCACGGTCAGCCCTGACAATAAGAGTACTTCCCGGAAAGGATCCCCTCCTGGAGGGTCACGGGACGGTCCCCCGCCACTTCCTTCCATTGTTTTCCTCAAACCCGTTTTAGATGGTGGAGATGGCTGAATTAGGCTATCCTAAGTGTCTAAAATGTTATTATGACTCGCGAGTGATTCTTTAGGTGTGTTTGAAGTGTTTTAGGTGTCCGAAAATTGTGCTTTAAGCCCAAAACCGAAACTGAAATTGCTTGAAAATGAAATGCTATTAATGTAAAGATTCAGCTCATAAACTCAAAATAACATGAATGTAAAACTCATAAAGTAAAGACCATTAACATAGCATCCCATTCATCATCAAGACATTATACTTTGCAAAAAGAAAAAGGCAAGAACAGCTTGCCGAATGATAACAAGAATGAAACATTAGGATTTTAATTACTCATCCACATATGTGTTAACCATTGAAAAGATAGATGTGCTTGAAAAGAAAAGCTTGGCAAAGCAAAGAGTAAGATCCTAAACCATCAATAGATCACATATGCTTGAAAAATGTAAATGGCATAATGACTTAAGAAAAAGATGAATTTGGCACTTAGTAGAAATTCTAAAACATTAAACCATAAACCATGATGAGCATAAGCATATGTAAAAGATATGACATGAAAGAAGTGAAATATTGAAAGAAGTAAAAGATTAGATGTGATGACTATTCTAGAAGATTTTAAACCATTATAGCATATAGATCATCAAAAAATGAATAATTTTCCCTTTAGCCTCACGATTTTGGGGATTACTCTCCCGAGGTGTAGGCAACTAACTTAGCAAAAAAAACTTAGAAATTAGAGCAACCACTCACAATGGCCAAGGTGGAGGCAAGCCTACCATTATTGGCCAAAGAGGGTTGTAAACTAAAACAAGATTATTATGATTAAATGGCCACACTACCTTGTCTTGTAGACAAGAGGGGCCAAACAAAATGGAATAAACTTAACTTGAAAACAAAACTAATCTAGCCCAACGATATTGGGGGGTTGGCTTGGCCAATCACACACCCAAGGTGTAGGCAATGTATTGTTAGCTTTGAATGATACAAAAAAAATTGCTGAAATGGAAGAAAAACAATGAACTTTACAAAAGGAGAGGTTAGGGATTCGTTACCCAACCAAGGAGGCTCTTGGGGATGTCTTGAGAAGGAATTTTGGTAGCATTTCCCCTTGTCCCTGGTAAGAATCTGCAAAAAACAGCAAGCAAAAGCTTGCTGGAAATGCTGCAAAACACAAAAATGTTAAGGAAAATTTTCTGTTTTTATACAGAAAATTTTCACATAAAAATTTCCAAGTAAAATGTAGAATTTTTTGACCTATCTAAGACATGTTAGCTACAAAAACATGATATGAATTAAAATAAATATATCATAAATTTGGTTGGAAACCCCTCTAAAGTCTCTTCCAACCAACTCCTTTGAGGAAAATCTGCACACTTAAACAAGATGTGAGTCCAAGAATAGCATAATATGATTGGGAAGATTAGTAAAATGAAGTACTTCACAATGTTAACTACCCTACATATATATATCAGCAACACTAATGTCAAATGATCTACCCAAACAAACTAATTTGCTCAAGAAACTAGTCAAAAACTCACAAAATACAAAGGAGCAAAATCACCTCATGTGCAATAGACAAATTTGATTACTCTAGATTGATCCAAAATCCTCCAAAGATTTTTGTTATTAGATCCAACAAAATGTGAGAACCTTGCAGCAACTAATTGCTCCAAAGATCTCAAGAGAAAAATGAGCTTGAGTGAAGATGGCAAGAGCAAGAGTGGGTGAGGTGAAAATCCTGTAGCATAACTTTAGCTCAAAGAATGGTGAAGAAAAAGGGTGAGAAAGGGCTTCCCTTATACCTCAAGAGGCAATTTGAAAGCACTTGGATGAGCTCCAAGTGTCAAATCACAAGTACAAGAGAGAATCTCAATGAGGGGGGCGCACCTAGCTAGGGTTTTAGCTTGGATCCATCACATGGATGGGTGAGATGGAAAGTGGGGCCATGGAATGGTGAGGTGGGAGGTTAGGAGGGGTGCACCTCACATGGGAGGGGCCCATACCACATATCAAGGCAAAAATCAAAGGTTTGGGTGTGAGGGGGGCACAAATCCCCCTAGGGCGTGAGGTAAAATGTGAGGGGGAATGGGTTAGGGGGTGTATTAAGTGGTTAAGGTGGGTTGGGTAGGTTAGGAGGGTCTAATCTTACTCTTATCCACCTTCAAACTAACCCATTAACTCATTTTTACAAAAATACAAAAATTGACTTAGCAATTAAAATTGTTGTTTTGACTAACTTTGACTCCGGGTGGACAAATGCATAGCAAACTTTGTCCGACTGAGCTGAAACTTGGTCTATGGGTGTAGGGAGTGTCATTCATTTCTTTTGAGCACAATTACCCCTATCAAAAGCCCAAAGACCCAGTTTTTACAATATTTGTTCAAAAACATTTAATTAATTAAATAATTAAAATTCCAACCTTAGGAAAATTAATTAATTTTAATTAATTAAAAAAAAAACCTATCTAGACTCGACGAAATTCTGTGAAACTTTCTACACTGTCTGGCATAGTCATTTACATCATTCCTAAACAATAGCTACCAAAGGATGAGACCATTAGAACACCGTTCACCACTTTGGAGGAATTATTGCATGTGTGAGGGAAAAACTCATGGGAAATCAACCAGGCTGAAAAGCCCAATTAACAACCTGAGTATAAAAAACCCTCGGTGAAAAGAACTCTCCCAATGAAAACATCCCAAGGTACCTGACCTAACTATGATCCATGCAGACTTATTACATTATTAACCCATGCAGGGGTGCAGAAATTTCATTTACAAAATTTTGTGCTGGAACATAAAATGCCCAAGTAGAACCAATACTGTCTTCAACATACTTGCATCTGATGATGCATATCTTCATGGCACATGAGTTGACCCCCTAGATGAATAGGCGGTCAACATCTGGCTCCACATGGGGACGTGTGTTCGATCTACTCAAATGAGGTGGAGAGGATACGAGAATCCAGTGTCTACAAAACAGAGTGCTCCCCAAATTGAACACCAGAAATTAACATTAGTACATATTCATACATGATAAAATAAAATCAATGCTATAAACAACATCTACATAATGAAATATCTAAAGTACAACATAATAACTACAAATTGGATCTATGATACAAGAAATAATTCTTAGTACATATTAACATTATAAATGAAACAATACAAAACTGAAAATACAAGGAAAAGGGTTAGAGATACGTTACAAAGGGTGTCCCTTTGGACACCAAGTTGCTCATCATTTAAAAAAGAGCTTGAGTTGCTGCCCATTCCTTGGAATATTGATGGGCTCACCATCCAAATGGCTGAAATGAAAAGAATTAGGCCCTGTTATTTCTCTGATCAAATATGGACCCAACCATAAACTGTCAAACTTGCCATGTTTCCCTAGTTTCTCTCTACCTTTATCCCAAAGCAAAACTGTATCCCCAATCATGAAATCCCTCTGCCTAGCTGACATGTCAAAAGATTTCTTTACCTTACTCTGATTTTTGCAATTCTGATCATAAGCCTTTCGTCTGATTTCATCTAACTCAATGACCTGATTGACCCTGTTCTGAACTACATTCTGCTCTGCGGAAGAATCCTCAACTGACCCATAAGTAGGAAGTCTAAGGTGTACTGGCAACCTAGCTTCCAATCCATATACTAACTCAAAGGGACTCTTCCCAGTTGCTGCCTTCTTTGTTATTCTGTCAGCCCATAATGCATGTTTAATTTTACTATCCCAAGACTTCTTATTCTCACCCACTATTTTCTTAACTATGGTCATTAAGTTTTTGTTACTTGATTCTGCCTAACCATTTCCTTGGGGATAGTAATCTGAAGCATGTGATAATGGAT
>JASDQU011442649.1:2813-16187 GCA_032191745.1 Picea mariana | reverse complement strand
AGATTTAAGGGGCATATTAGATTGAACCGCCTCATGAACTTCCTCCTGTGGAAACAATAGAACCTCCTCCACGATCGACCTGCTCATTCAAGTCCCTTTTCATTTCGTCGGCTGAAGAGCGGTGGAAAAAATCCGCTCGAGTTTATGAAGAACAGTGCAAACCATCAGTGAAGACGTTGGTTTAAACAGGAGATCCCAAGCTTTTCTGGAGTCTAGAGATCCCCGGCTTTACGGGAATCACGCTATTTTTTTTATCAGTGATTCATCGACACGTGTCTGATCTTTTCTCGTTCGATCGAGATGACCGTTAGGATCGAAGGGTTAGAAATGATCTCAACTCCCTGTTAGGAAAAACAGAACGGACTATCAAAGATTCAAAGTTAATCCATTCTTTTAACCAGGGTTAGTAATTTAAATGTATTGTATCGTTCGAAACTGCAATGTGAGGTTAATGGGTGAGGATTTATAGCCACTAAAAGATTACAATAACAATCACCATTGCAATTGTAAACAATTTCTACGTTGGTTGACAAATAAAAATTACCATTGACCCCATCCCTTTCGTTTTCTTTAGTGTGTGACTGTTATATCTCGTGTGTTTTTTCTGGTTATTAGCTTTTGTGTAGGCTAGGTTCTAACAAGTGGTATCAGAATTGGTTGAAGAGAGTCTCATGTGGTGGGATGTCGAGGAGAAGGATGGAAGAGGCAGTTGTGAGGAGTCGTTGTTGGTTTCCAGAAGAACGTCATGAGCTGGATTGTTGTCTCTGAGTGTATTATCAAGAGGTGTCGTTATCGGTGCGCGGAGGGGACAAGGGTGGACATGGATGCAAGCTGGATAGTGTTGTGGACATAGGGCAAGTGGAGTTGCTTAAGTACATGACATTACACATAGACGTATGGGTGTTTCGATATATGAGGAGGATGGGTATCACTTATAGTGGTTGCAATGATTTAGTTTGTGGTTATGTTGATTTAGTGGAGGTAAACTATGCAGACATGTTCATGCAACTAGTGTTGTTAGAGAAGTTGTGGTGGTGTTTGATTTCTCCTTTATTGCAGGAAGGTGATGTTTTATTCGTTGTTGAAGATATCAACAAATTGTTGTCAAGGTGGATATTATTGGGATGTGACAACACATACCCTTGTCGTTACATTCATTTGGAGGTTTATCAAACATTTTGGCTTTCTGATTGCCTGAAAACGCTTGAGATCTCTCTTGTTTAAATTTAAAATATCATGAGGAGCTTCTTGAGAATTGTAAATCGTTTATCCTTTGGCTAAGCAATAAATATTACCATTGCACCCCATCCATTTCGTTCTTTGTTGTGTGTGATTTTTATATGTTCTGTTTTTCTGATTATTAACTTTTATGTGCATACTAGGTTCCAATACCCCTCCCTACCTATCTTGTTAACTTCCTTGATTTCTACGTTTCCCTTCCTATTATTAGGGTCCACCCTTCCTTCCATATATTTTTGGCTTGCTTGATACCTACCTTCCCCTTACCACTCTTAGGGCTGGATGTATAACCTTGTGTGGAAACTACTGATTGTCCAAAACCTTAATAGAGGAGTGTGTTTGGCCCAACCACTAACTAATATGTGGTGTGGAACCTCTTATATTAAAACAAAAAACTATGGTTGTGTTATATAGTAGGTGGAACTTGTCAAAACTAAATAATAAATTTAAAATTTTAGTGTGGGGAAAAATTCATTGTATAGCTACAAATTGTTGGATGAGAAAAATGGCATCAATTGACTAAGTTTGAATATTTTGGTAGCTAGTTATGTTTTGTGATCAATGACGATTTATAAATGTTTGATCTTTAATGATATTTTGATCTAATGGCGTACAAGGATTAAAATGTGATTAGACCACGTGTCACTGATTCATTTGGAAGAAATCAATGTGATTCCAATAAAGCCCGGTACATCTAGACTCCCTATGAACAATATAGAAAATATTGTGTTTCTATCACTGTTCAAAAACATGCATTCCATCCCAAGTGGGCGTTGAGCTATTATTTTGTCACTCACCCATTGAAATATTGTTCTGAAACATGTATTCATTGATTTCGTTGTTTCCACAAGAGGATATTCAATGTTTTCTCTATTTAAAAAACAAGTTAAATTGGAATGTTTTGTCATTTTTCTACTGATAGCTTGGTGGCTCTCTCTTCTTAAAAAATGTAATGTAGAGTTGTGTTATGGAGCACTCGTGTCTTGAAAGACAATATTTCTAGGAGTACACATTCACACCATTATGATGACATTCTTAGAAGTGAGGGCCTCAAATTATGAATGTGGTAGGTGTTGAGAACACATGGATGAGATGTAATGGAATAGGTCAAAAGATTGAATTGACTAAGAATACTTTGAATGAGATTGAACATTGAGTTGCATAGAATAAAAGGAAAACAAAATGGCTAAATGAAGAAAAGGAATTTGATGTTGTAGCATAAGTGTGTGCACAAGCAACAATAAAAAATCCATTTCAAATTTCATGTATGGAAAAAATAATCTTATATTTCAATTTCTCTTACTTTGGGGTTTTTATATCTGCATAACTTGCTTGACTAATATGTGATATCATTATGGGTTGAATACTAGTTTGTCGAGGGATCCCTCATGTCAATCAAATCATATGTTTCTCTACCCAAAAAATGCAAGGTAAAGTGTAAGTTGATGTGGAATGAGGAAATCATAGAGATAGGAGAAAAACAACTCCAACTATGAAAAATAGGTTAAGGAAAGAGGATTGAGAGAGGCAGGTTTTAGGATCCAAAGAATAAAATAAAAGACCAAATTTTGCATACACACTACTAGTTTTTTATCCATGATTTATATTTTCTTCCACTTCATTAATACCTCTATGAATAAAGACCTCAAAATGCCACTAAGGTTAAGTAGAATATTTTGTGTAATTAACACATTTGAGAGGCCTTCTCTTTGACTACATTTGATTCAACTAACCTTTCTTTGTCTAAATTCTTTCTCAAATTCAATTCAATTTGTAAAACAACAATTCTCAAGAACACGAAAGTACATGGAGACTACTATCCATTTCCCACTACATCCTTGACTACTAGAAGAAATGTTTAAAGGCACAAAACCTCACATCATTAGAAAAAAACTATGAGATTAGTACACTTCAAAGATCCAAACCTTGTATGCTACTTGACAACTCATTGTAGGGCAAGTTTTTAACCTTCTAACACACAAGAGTGTAATAGAATTGAATTTATACACTCAAAATCTTCCAAATATGAAGGTAGATATTAAGAGTTTCTTGTAAATGATAAAGTAGAGGTTATTTTCCTTAGAGAGAGCCCATATAGTAAAACCTACCTTCCAGATAAGAGTTTGAAAAACCTTTTCTTTATCATTTACAAGAATGGTCCGTGCATTATCTATTTTATGGTTCTTTTCCTCAGAGAGATCCTTAATGAACATAAAAGGCCAAAGTGGAATAGATAATGGCCAAAGTGCAATAGATAAGAGTTTGAAAAACCTCTTCTCTATCATTTACAAGAATGGCCTATGCATTATCTATTTCACTTTGGCCTTATATATTCATTAGGGCTCTCTCTGAGGAAAAGAACGATAACATACTTGGTTTTTGAATAGAAATTGAACACAAGGAACCCCTGAAGTCACATGTAGATATATTTATCATATATACACTCTGAATAGGGTCAATTCTTTCATTGTGTAAAGAAGATAATTTTTTACACATGGAAGAAGGAAGTCGTGCTTTTGAAGTTGGTCTCTCAGGTAATGTAGGTGGAATATCCTTTGTTCTTTTATCCTAGACCTTGATGGAATCCAACATCTCCTCATTAGTGCTAAGTCTTTGTAGAGGAGGCATCACCTTCAAGAACATTTTTCTACACTCTGATCTTTAAATCATTGTTAACTACAATAATGAGCTCGAATTGGTTATGGTTTAATTTCCCTTAATAATCATATTCCATTTAATTATGGGTGAGTGCAAGTTAATGATGGTCTCTCATGGCGCGTTAGTGGCAATGAAAACTTGGAAAAACAACAATTTGTTAACTTGGAGGGATTATTCAAGGTACTTTTACAATGAATTTGAATATTGTGTAAGAATATTAAATGTAGGAAATTGAATTATCTTTCCAAATATATAACATTTTTTCATAGACATTGTGAATAACTAGGTCATATTTGATTTTTTCTAACAATAGTATCTTATTTTTCCAACAAAATATAAGGTATATGTTTTTGTTCCTGCATGTGTTGAATATATTAACAATGTAATTTTATTCCAAACACTTTTAAAATTGTAGATAAATCATTTTTCTTGTGGGGTGTATTTTTTGAATTTTTTAATATTAATTTTATATTTCTTTAAAATTATCAAAGCCAACATAAGCCTGAAATTAAAACATCTTTTGTTCGTGCAGGCTAAGAGGTTCTTAACATGATCAAAAAAAAATTATTTTCCTTTATATCGTAGGTCTCCTCTAGTGTTAAATATAACTCATTTGAGAAATGGTTAAACCAAGAAAAAATTATAGTACAAATAAGTGAGGTATGTTTTCTAGGATTTTGATATATGTGAAGACAAAAATAGATTAAAAATAGTATACAATATTATTTATTTTTTTAAATTATATATTTGAAATCTGCATAGTCGACCTTTCGTGCTCAGCTCATAGGCTCCTTGTAATCCCTCAAAAACAATTACACGGGTCCTTTACCTTCCTTCCTGTTAGTCCCTAAATTTGCACTTGACTGCTAAGTGCAAGCTAGGGCATCATCAAATTATTGCAATAGTTTTTATGGATAAATGTATATTGTTTTCTGAAAAGGTTGGAGGTTTCAACAGTAAATGAAGAAAAAGAAAATCAATCAATGATTGTAAATAAGTTTTGATCACACTTACTTAGTCAAAGGTAGTCAATTTAATAAAGCAGATAAAACCATAAGAAGAAAGAAATATGCAAGTGTCCAATCTGTTCACTCACATAGGAAGATTCCTGATCCTAAATGTCATTCAGAAAAAGAGAATAAGGTACTCAAAAACAAGTCTTGGAATGGGAAAGAAATCAGTAAAATCTTCATTTCCTTATCAACATAAAAAGATATATTCAATGCATCGCAAAGATAACATGTTTTCTAAAGTAAGAAAAGGAAGAATGAGAGTAGAGGAGAAAGTCTTCTCATCAAAAGGGTTGTAGCATTGCATGCAAAATGAAATAGTTCCTTCTTTACAATCATAAAAGAAAGTCTCATTCCTGCATTCTTGATCTCTATTGAACCCTCCCGGGCCTTCATAAACTGAATTTCCCCCTTTTCTTACTGTAGAAATGTTTTGGCTTTATAGCCTTACAATGATTAACTAAGATCCTAAATTGTTGGATCTAGAATTTCTAAATACAAAAATTAGTTGTTATTTTGCTGGAAAAGAAATCATAAAAATACACTAAAAATGAAGTCTCGAATAGCTAAGAACTACTGGTCACAAAGATCCTCGGAATGGGATTGATCTGCCTCTTATAATTTGCCAAGTGGGATTCACCAAATATGGAGATGTTCTTTGATGTTGTAGACTTGATCCTTGATAAAAAAGAACTCGGATGATGTTTCCCTTTGCTGAAGGTGTGACACTGGATACTCTCTCTGATATCCTAGAATAATCTTGGAAAATATACCCTATTCATAGCTCAAAATAAGGCACAGGATCTTCTAGCTTTGATGTACACGATGTTTTTGTATTAAGATCAGAACCAATCTCGTATGAAACAACTCCATCTATAGTACTCACGCCTTGACATCTAAACACTTAACAATCCCCAAAATCTCTAAAGATCTCCTCCAAAGGTGGATTTATATGTGGCAAAGAATTTCAATCTCTTATCCTCTAACTGCTATGTTTGTTTCCTTCATTAATCTCTTCTCATCTCTGCACAAAGAATATATATACAAATTTATTTTCCACTGCCTCCTTCGATTCTGTACAAGATGAATTATGTTGCTACAAATATGTGCCCTCACTGTGATGACTATCAAGAGAATGATGAGACTAGGTTTTGTATTTGTGAATTTGAAATGTGTTTATATCTGCATAACTCATTAAAGAGACACCAGGGGAATTGTCAGTGCATCATAGTCTAGGTCGTCAAATTCACAGTCAAACAAAGAAAGTTGCAAACAAAGGCCTTGCAACTGGCCTCCTTTCAACAAATTCAATATTGCAATCGCTTCTTCATGTTTCAGCTTAAATAAGAATCTCATTTTTAGTTCAAGTTTGATTGCCATAATTAAGTGATACAAACCTCGACAATTAAAATTTTTTTGGTGCTATTTCTGTTTGAAAATGAGGTTGTCACAAGTTTGATCACAAGGGTATGATCAAACAATTCCCTTCAATGGACTCCAATCAAAATACCAATCCCCCACTGACTCTGCAACGATCTTCTAAGCCTTGGCGAACCAGGACCAAACTATGTGTCCTGTCTCTCAGACTGACAATGTCTTGATAGTCATCCTTCGTAAATAAAAATGGTTTAAAAAAAAATATTTTCATTTAGAGGATAACCTTTAACAATAGAATGTTCCAAGGGATCAATCCGCCACCCAATGCACCTCATATAACCTTCTAAAGCAGATCGAATGGTAAAGAAATAACACAAATCAAATCACATGTCCAATGATCATAGGTAATATCCTTTGGGAAATCTTCTCTGTTCTAGTTCTTTCCATGCAGACTTAAAAAGTTTCCAATGCTTGGCATATTTATAAACTCATGGAATCATTCTTGTGAACACATGGCACTGCTTGCTTAGCACCTGAGAGATCTCATGGAGAAAGAGACCATGAGGGGGTGCTCTTAGTGCACTACACATTGATACATGTTAAAAGCACTAACATACATGTTATTGTTTTCCATGTGACTCGATGCTTAATGTGAGTGCTTGAATCTGATTTTGAAATGTCGTATGACTAACCCATGTGTGTGTTGTAGCTGTCCAGGTTATATGGAAATGGAGCGTGGAGCTTGGCCTTTGGGTCCAATAATTTTGTCAAAAATTACCAAAAAGTAATAAAACTTTATATAAAATCCCAAGAGCCAAATTTTGGCCAAGAAACCCAAGATCAATAAACTAACAAGATAGGCCACAATTGGCTTGTCAAGACCACTTAAATCTGTCAGAAATTGCACTTTAAATAATAATCCATAAGCCAATTAATTAACGTTGATTTTACATCACTCTTAAATCAACGCCCCTTAAAAATTTCCATAAGGGCATTTTAGGTGATAATAGTTGACTCCTTTTGGGGATGGAACACTCCCTGTGAGCTACCAAGAACAAGAAGACATGTGTGCCTTTTCCTCTGTGCATCCGTGCAATGCAACTTGCAAACTTTTGCCTCTGTAAACATCCACATTTATGTTATGCCTAGTCCATTGGGCTTGTGGAGTCATTCATAATGTCACCAGATATCTGCAATCTTAATTCGAATTTTGAACACACTACTGAAAACAAAATTACTATTGCAAACTAACAAATCGAAAAGAATCTTCATACTCGTATGGTGAGATTATTCTTCTGTCTTATTCCTACTTCTAACCAGTAAAAATTGGCTAATCATGTGAAATCATGCTTCCAATGAAACCATGATAATGTCCAGCTGATTTTAAAAACTTCTTGTATGCAAATAAATTTCAGACAAGCCTTCATGACTTGTAGCAGAATTTTAACTTGCAACACATACTTACAATAATCATCTTCTTTGATTCAAAATTTTGCAAGGCTGAAATCTTCTGAAAAACATGATTCCATATAAAAATCTACCGCATCATAGAAAAAATAAGTAGATTGATAACCAAATACGTTTACCTCTACTTGTTGCTCAATGCTTACTTCAACTTCCGATGTATGGATGTCATGTACAACTTTCTGCAATTCTGGATATAGATGTGAGCTGATTTTATTGTTAATTACTTCTTGTTTAATATCTTCTCCGTAACTTATACCAATTTTATGTTCATGAGGTGTTGCAAATAGAAAAGAAGATCTGAAATCTTCAGCCATATCCATGTAGACAACCACAGGATCATGCCAATTATGTTGCATCTTCAACTGATACAAAAAAAAATTCTAGTCCTCTGTGATATCTGTTCCACTTGTCAAACTACACTCCATCTGATCTGTTGAAAAGAAGGTATGACCAAGATCTGTTGTATCATAATCAAAAGAAATAAAATCATCTTGATTCTTCTTAGAAATTTTTGGGATAGCAACAATGTCATCATGATAATCAACAGGTTGATCTTCTTCTTCCATGTTTCCTTCAGATGCATAATTTCCATGCACTAGCTCAGGCTGCTCATAGATGAGGAGTTGAATGCCTTCACGAATCTGCTGGTCAAATTCTGTCACCATAAAGACATTAGGCTCTAAAATGTCAAGATTATCATCACTATACTCATCAAATATAGGCTGACTCAGAAAAATTTCTGAGAACTGAAAATCAAAAACCTTTTCTTCACAGTCATCTTGAAAGGATGAATGCATTGTTAAATTATGAGCTTGATTTCTTATGCGGATTAATTCTTTTATTTATTCAATATTTTGATTCCAGCTTAATACACCTCAATAATTTCAAATCATAATCGAAAAGAAATAATTATGTAGATAAGTAAACATGCATATCAACAACACATATACCCTGGGGAAACCCTATACAGGGAGAAAAACCCCAACAAACAATATTCCTTTATTGCATTAATAATGTAAGATCTCTTACAAATATCCACCATGAATGTACTTATGTCAAAGAGCTTGCCAAGATGACTCTAACCTGACAAAGACTTACACGACCTTGTTGAAATACACCTTTGATATGCTGCCTCTTTATCACTGATGTGCTCCTCTATTACTTCACCCTCAACCTGCATATGAAAACTCTATTTCAAAATTGTGTTGCAAAACTGTGTTGAGGAGAGGGTTCGGCCTCTT
Organism: Picea mariana; assembly: GCA_032191745.1. Taxonomy (NCBI): domain Eukaryota; kingdom Viridiplantae; phylum Streptophyta; class Pinopsida; order Pinales; family Pinaceae; genus Picea; species Picea mariana. The sequence goes on along the minus strand of JASDQU011442649.1, from coordinate 7,195 downwards.
CTTATATAGGCTGAAGAGGGGAAGAGGAGAAGCTCGAAATAGTAACCTGATTGCATGCATTAGTCATAACTTAGCTTCATCCTTTAGTTCGAACTTAGAACTAGACTTGAGATTGGTTACAACTCAGCATTACACTTTAGTTCGAACTTAGAACTAGACTTAAGACTTAGTTGCAACTCAACATTACACTTTAGTTCTAAACTAGAACTAGACTCAAGACTTTAGTTATAACTCAACATTACACTTTAGTTTTAAAATAGAACTAGACTCAAGACTTTAGTTGCAACTCAACATTACTAAAATAGAACTAGACTCAAGACTTTAGTTGCAACTCAACATTACTAAAAAATAGAACTAGACTCAAGACTTTAGTTACAACTCTTAACAAGGAAATTTGAAATTCTCTTCATGGTGGATAATGTTTACATGTGCCAACACACTAGATCAATATAATTACATCATTTGAAATATTAGGAATATTGTTTGTTTCTAGCTCATAGGAATTTTACATTCAACCTAACTTTTGTTAGATACCTTGACTTTTTCTCATGGCTCACAAGATTTGACTAGGCTCACAGAGGTTGTATGTTCCCCCTAACTTTTTCACTAGTTTGTCTATGCTCACAGAGGTTGTACGTTCCCCCTGACTTTTGCACTAGACTGTCTATGCTCACAGAGGTTGTACGTTCCCCCTGACTTTTGCATTAGACTCACATAGCATCTCATTCGTCCTGACTTTTGGTTTGACTCACAGAGGTTGTCCGTTCCCCCTGGCTTTTGTCAATACCTCACAAGACTGGTTGATTCTCCAAATCTCCCTGGCTAGCCTCAAGGTGGCCCATATGGCCTCTCATTGGAGAATGACTGTCGATGCTACCAAATTTAACATGCATAAGTTCAGTTTGGTTATCATACAAATCTTGACGATAAAACACATATGAACAGTCATCAAACACATCTATAGTTTCCGGTTTTTCTTCCTCATTTACATCATGATATAAAGTATCATAGTTACACATTTCAAAATTGGAATGCTGAAAATCCTTTTGCTGCAAAACAAATTTATGAAAAGATACAACTAACAATAAATCATCTTCTTCTTCCTCTGCCCTATAATCCTTTTCATTTGAGCTCAAAGTAATAGGTACATAAGGAGAAATATCTAGATCATTGTCACTTACACAGTCATTGATATTCTCATCGACTATATCTTGAAGATCATTCTCACTAAAATGATTTTCATTCTTGCAAACAGAAGAAAAATCTGCTTTCTGCTAAATATGCTTCTCAAATACATCACAACAATTTTCAAAAAGACTTTCAGCTGGAAATTTTTCTTTAAGAAATAAATTGAGAGCATCATGAAAACTTGCCAATGATTTAATAATTGAAGCTGGAAGAGATCTACACCAATCAAGGGCTACTCCCTTCATTGAGTATCAAGGGCTATTCACAATCTGACATTCATGCATAAACTCATGAAAAATTAACATATGCCCAGCTGGATCCTTCCAATATTCTCCTTTAAATGTAGGAAGGGAACCTTACCATTAACCTCTACTAAGCATTGGGTTTGGAAAACCAACTACATCTGAAAAGTCACAAAAGGACAAGCTTTGAGCCAAAATGGCTTCCATACTTGGATCCCCAGTGGAGTTGCCTTTTAATCTTTAGATAGTGGAGCTGCCATGGTGAAATATCTACAGTCAATCATATGTCCTCTTCATGTTCACCATCAAGAAGTAGGTATGATCATTGTCATTCTCCCAGGGAAGATTTCTTCGCTTCTTTGTCCCTAGCAACACCCCCAAAATATGTTAGTCCCTAAAGTTTCACTTGACTGCTAAGGGAAAGCTAGGGAATCATTAAATTATTGCAATAGTTTTTATGGATAAATGTATATTGGTTTTTGAAAATGTTGGAGGTTTCAACAGTAAATGAAGAAAAAGAAAATCAATCACTAATGTAAATAAGTTATGATCACACTTACTTAGTCAATGGTAGTCAATTTAATAAAGCAGATAAAACCATAAGAAGAAAGAAATATGCAAGTGTCTAATCTATTCACTCACATAGGAAGATTCTTGATCCTAAATGTCATTCAAAAACAGAGAATAAGGTACTCAAAAACAAATCTTGGAATGGGAAAGAATCAATGAAATCTTCACTACCTTATCAACATAACAAGATATATTCAATGGATCGCAAAGATAACATGTTTTTTAAAGTAAGAAAAGGAAGAATGAGAGTAGAGGAGAAAGTCTGCTCATCAAAAGGGTTGTAGCATTGAGTGCAAAATGAAATAGTTCCTACTTTACAATCATAAAAGAGAATCCCAGTGATGCATTCCTGATCTCTGTTGAACCCTCCCCGGCCTTTAGAAACTGAATTTCCCCCTTTTCTTACTATAGAAATGTTATGGCTTTATAGACTTACAATGATTAACTAAGATCCTAAATTATTGGATCTATAATTTCTAAATACATAAATTAGTTGCTATTTTGCTCGAAATGAAATCATAAAAATACACTAAAAATGAAGTCTCAAATAGCTGAGAATTGCTGGTCACAAATCTTCTTGGAATGGGATTGATCTGCCTCTTATAATTTGCCAAGTGGGCTTCACCAAATCTGGATATGTTCTTTGATGTTGTAGAGTTGATCCTTGATAAAAAAAGAACTTGGATGATGTTTCCCTTTGTTGAAGGTGTGACACTGGATTCTCTCTCTGATATTCTAGAATAATCTTGGAAAATATACCCTATTCATGGCTCAAAATAAGGCATAGGATATACCATCTTTGATGTAGACGATGTTGTTGTATTAAGATCAAAACCAATCTCATATGAAACAACTCCATCTATAGTACTTGAGCCTTGACATCTAAACACTTAACAATCTCCTAAATCTCTGAAGATCTCCTCCAAAAGCGGATTTATATGTGGCAAAGAATTTTGATCTCTTATCCTCTAATTGCTATGTTTTCTTTCTTCATTAATCTCTTCTCATCTCTACACAAAGAATATATATAAAAAGTTATTTTTCACTGCCTCCTTCGATTCTATACAAGATGAATTATGTTGCTGCAAATATGTGCCATCACTGTGTTAACTATCAAGAGAATGATGAGACTAGGTTTTGTATTTGTGAATTGGCAATGTGTTTATCTCTGCATCACTCATTAAAGAGACACCAGGGGAATTGTCAGTGCATCATAGTCTAGGTCATCAAATTCACAGTCAAACAGAGCAAGCTGCAAATGAAGGCCTTGCAACTGGCCTCCTTTCAACACATTCATTATTGTAGTCGCGTCTTCATGTTCTAGCTCAAATTAAAATCTCATTTTTCGTTCAAGTTTGATTTCCATAATTAAGTGATACAAGCCTCGACAATTAAATCTTTTCTTGTGTTATTTCTATTTGAAAATGAGGTTGTGACGAGTTTTATCACAAGGGTATGATCACTGATTTCCTTGAATGGACTCCGATCAAAATACCAATCCACCACTGACTCTACAACGGTCTTCTAAGCCTTGGTGAACTATGATAAAACTATGTGTCCTGTCTCTCAGACTAGCAATGTCTTGATAGTCATCCTTCTTAAAGAAAAATGTTTTAAAAAACAATATATGCATTTAGAGGATAACCTTGAACAACAAAATGTTCCAAGGGATCAATCCACCACCCAATGCGCCTCATATAACCTTCTAAAGAAGATCGACTGGTAAAGAAACAACACAAATCAAATCACATGACCAACAATCATAGGTAATATCCTTTGGGAAATATTCTTTGTTCTAGTTCTTTCCATGCAGACTTAAAAATTTTCCAATGCTTGGCATATTTATAAACTCATGGCATCATTCTTGGGCACACATGGCACTACTTTCTTACAACCTGAGATATCTCATGGAGGAAGAGCCCTCGAGGGGGCGCTCTTAGTGCACTACACATTGATACATGTTAAAAGCATTGTCATACATGTTGTTGTTTTCCATGTGACTCGATGCTTAATGTGAGCGCTTGACTCTGATTTTGAAATGTCGTGTGACTAACTCATGTGTGTCTTGTAGTTGTGCAATTCATATGGAACTGGAGCATGGAGCTTGGCCTTTGGGTCCAATAATTTTGTCAAAAATTACCAAAAAGTAATAACACTTTATATAAAATCCCAAGAGCCAAATTTTGGCCAAGAAACCCGAGATCAATAAACTGACAAGATAGGCCACAATTGGCTTGTTAAGACTACTTAAATCTATCAGAAATTGCACTTTAACAGATAATTCATAAGCCAATTAATTAATTTTGATTTTACATCAGTCTTAAATCAACGTCCCTTAAAAATTTCCATAAGGGCATTTTAGGTGATAACACTTCCCGTATA
>JASDQU011442645.1:11481-23508 GCA_032191745.1 Picea mariana | reverse complement strand
TGAATCATGGTCTTTACAACTTCCAGTATGGCTTTGTTCTTCCATTCAGCCACACCATTTTGTTGTGGATTATAGGGAGTAGTGAGTTCCCTCTTTATTCCAACATCTTTGTAGAAGTTCACAAACTCTTTTGAGGTATATTCTCCTCCATTATCTGACCTGAGTATCTTAATCTTCCTTACAGAAGGGTTTTCTATCAAGGCTTTGAATTCCTTGATCTTGCTGAACACTTCAAATATATCCAGGTCTTTTATGAGAATAATCATTAATGAATGATACATAGTATACATACCCATTAATGGAGGATGATAGAATTGGGCCATATACATCTGAATGAATGAGTTCTAGGACCCCTTCTGCCTTGCTGTCCCTCTTCAAAAGTAGGTTCTTCATGTTCTTCCCTTGTGCACATCCATCGCATATGCCTTCATGGTCACCTTTGAGTTCTAGTAAACCTGTGACCGCTTTGCATATGTATGGTAGCACCTTGTAGTTGAGGTGAGCTAATCTTCAATGCCAATATTCTTCAATGGCATGGGCCATGGAAACTTCTGAGTGACCCTATAGCTTATGCAAGCCACCTTCTTCTTTTCAATGATGATTGCCTCCTTTAAGGTTTTTCCTTTAGTATGTTTCCTTCTGCAACCTTCACTATTACTTCCTCATGTGACCTACAGCAAGGTCAACAAAACAACAAGCAAGAATAATATCCTTCTGATAATATAAAGCAATAGCATGAACAATCATCACAATATCTCCTTTAGAGATATTACTTATAATTTATCTGAAGAAAAGATTAAAGGTAAGGAATACAATACAAAATGAGGTCAACACTCTCATAGTGTTGTGACCAATCATTCTTCCATGGAAACCTATAACTAACACACGCGGTTTCTCCTTTGAATATTATTAATTTGGATTAATCAAATCCTGGAGCCTTGTCCTCAAGAATGAGTGCTTTCTTTTTCTTCCAGGTCTCCTTCACTCAAGTTACGAGTGCTTTCTTCAACCTGTCTACTATACTAAGACAATACGCTATCTTGACAGAAGGTTAGCTTAGAGGATAAGCTCTATGATCAACTTTTAATCCTTCTAATAAGTTGATCATAGCTTCAACACGCAACACTGATCAAGATAATGTTATGTTAAATAGATGTATATCAGAATAATCACACCTGGGTTGCATCATTCCTTTGAATGTGTTGGATCTTGAGATCCTTCTAGATCTATGGAAAGAGATCCCTTCTCCTGCAAATACTCTTTAGGGTTTAACCATTAAACATATGTAAGTACATACCTCTAATAGCATTTGTAGGTAGTGGCTCCATCTAGTAACAATGGTAATCATTACCAACTCTTAAGAAAACTTCATTGGTGATTGGAACTGGTTCTACAGCTGCAACTACAACTAGTACTGCAACTGCAACTGGTTCTCAGACTGCAACTGCAACTGCAACTTAGGGTTTTATGAGGAAACCCCAAATTTTCAAACTTCAAATTTTGAAATTCTGATCTAGGGAATAGATGTGTTGAGTTGAGGCGAGTATGCTGGTGTAATCAGAATTTTGAAAATCCAACTTTTTCCCCCTCAAACTTGATATGCAGATTTCTGGATTGGTGCTTCTAGTTTTTTGGTACTTCTGGTACTCTGGTACTTCTAGTACTCTGGTACTTCTGGTACTTCTAGTACTAGGGTTTCACTTTCCAGGAGATCCAACCACTAAAAAGGTGCGCTGAAGGCGCCAAAATGATCCTTGGGGGAGGGCGTAACTTTCTAGGTGGTTTTTTTAGCTGAAAAGCTTCACTTTTGAAAAACCCTAATTTGCAGGTATTGCAATAGTGACATTTTTCTCTTGTGAAATATGCTTCCTTCAAGTTGGCTCTGATACCATGTTAATGTTTTATGCCATTATTATAGTTATTTTCATTTCAATAGATAAGAGCAATATAAGAACACGATCACTGATAAATACACATTCACAAGAGACACAACATTTATTCTGGGAAACCCTCTAGGGGAAGAAAACCCAGCAAAAACTTCCTTATCATAAATTGCCAATACAATGTCAAGAGATAAATCAAACCAATATAGAAATTCCTCTCCAAAAGATGCACCACTCTTCTCCCTCTCTCCAACCAGTAAGTCACAACTTGCCTCTTAGAAAATGAGCAAGTGTGTTGTGTGTTAAAGTGAGGCGCTAGCCTCTCTATATATACAAGTCTGGCACATGTGGAGTGTCTTCACTAGCAAGGCCAACTTCTCACTCTGGGTGGGTAAACCCACCTTTATTATATTTCTGGGTCCCAATAATAACTACTGGGGCCAACCTCTTATTCTTCCTATTACAATTGTCTATTCTCTATCCTAGTGATTATATTCTCTATGGATCACAAATGCCTTTAAGTCCAGTTGAATCCACTTATCAACTCATTCAATCGACAAACCCTTCTACACCTTCTCTCTGTGACTCATCTCCCGATCCATTTCATGTGATCTTTCCTACCGACGAGATGATCATGTCAGTCATGTCCTTGGAATACACCCCATGGGACGATGAACATCATCTCTACATTCTCTTCCTGAAACAACACACCATAGAGAGTTACCAATAGATTTTGACTTTGTCGATCATTGTTGTCATTTCCTCTATTCCCGAGTCATCCCACGACATGCTATATGAACGGAATCTGAGTAATATATCACCCACCGTTCCTCTTGAAATATCCATTAAACCTGGAATCATCGAAAATTTTCACATCGGAGCCTGATGTTCCATTGATGAGGTCGTCACTTATAAAGACATTTTTTCAAGAATTTCATGACGTTTTCACTTGGAGCTACGAAGAGATGCGAAGTATTGACCCCGATATCATTGTGCATGAAATTAATACCTATCTGGATGCTAAACTTGTCCAGTAGAGACTTTGCCCAGTCCACCCTCGTAAATTTGTTGTTATCAAGATCGAAGTTGAAAAAATTCTTAAGGCCAACTTTATCTATCTTGTGGATTTAACCGATTAGGTCTCCAATCTCGTTCTGGTATATAAAAAACAAGGTATGACCCATATATGTGTAGATTATAGGGATATCAATAAATATTTTCCTAAGAAAAATTATCCAACCCCATTCGTTGACCAAATTGTCTACGATTGTGCCGGGAGATAAATATTCTCCTTAATGGACGGTCTCTCTGGCTATAATCAGATTAATATTTTACCCACGGATCAACACAAGACTGATTTCATTTGTCCTTGGGGTAATTTTGCCTACCAGAAATTGCCTTTCGGTTTGAAGAACGCTGGGCAACTTTTCAACGTGCCATGTATTATTCTTTTCACAATATTAAGCACATCATAAAAATGTATCTCGATGATCTACCGACGCATTCCATGCGTCGCCATCACCCAGACCATCTTCGAGCCATTTTCCTTCATTTTCGTTACTATCGTATACGTTTGAACCCACACAAATGTGTTTTTTGTGTGGAGTCGGGCCAACTTCTAGGTTTTATTGTGTCACTTCATGGAATTATGGTAGACCCTTTGAAGTTTGAGACTATCCTTAATGTACCTCCTCCTTCCACACTACGCCAACTTCAATGTTTGCAAGAGAAGGCAAACTTTTTGCGTCGATTCATTCCAAATTATGCCGATTTAACATAGGAGTTTACTCGATTGTTGAAGAAGGGTTACAAGTTTGTATGGGATGATACCGCCAATAAAGCCTTTGAAGCTTTAAAACTTTCCTTAACCCGTACACCACTGCTTTTCCTACCAGATTATAGTCGAGAATATTTCCTTTACCTCTCTGCTTTGGACTCTACCTTTTCCATGGTTTTAGTCCAAGAAGATGATTTTCATGACAAATATGTAATTTATTATTTGAGTTGGAGTCTCATGACTACCGAATCCAAATACCTAAATGTGGAGAAACTGGCCTTGGCAGCTTTCCAAGCTGTTCAACGTTTTCGTCATTATATCTTATTATGTAAGACCACTATCATTTATGATTGCAACCCTATGCAACATATTCTTACACACCAATTGCTAGGGGGAAAGTACTTCAAATGGATAATGATTCTCCAATATTTTGACTTAGAGCTTGAACGCACTAAGTCTAAGAAATCTTTGGTAGTTGTCGAATTGATATGTGAACTTCCCTTGATTGATACAAAAAATGTGGCAGAAGATTCCTTACCTGATGAATCCCTTTTTCTGATCAGTTCCAATGACGTTTGGTATGGATATATCATCATTTTTCTCTAGACTCAAACTTTTCGTCCTGACATTTCTAGTATGGACCATTTTCATATACGGTATCAAGCCCTTCAATACATAATTCTCGATGACACTCTTTATCACTGTGGTGTTGACTAAATTCTCCGACGATGTCTCATCTATGATGAGGTTGAGAAAGATTTGAACGACTTCCACTCTGGAGCATGTGGTGGTTATATGTCTGGGTATGCCACTACCCAAAAGATCTTACGAGTAGGGTACTTCTGGCCTTCTTTGTTTAAAGAATGTATTATTGTTGTCAAGAAGTGTCATGCTTGTCAAATGTATAATAACAAGATAAGATATTATCCTGCTCTTTTACACCCTGTAGCTTCCATTGGTCCTTTCGCAAAATGGGGCATTGACTTCGTGACATGTAACCCTCACTTGATTGAGGGGCATGGATACATCATCGTAGCCATGGATTATTTCACTAAATGGGATAATGCGATGCCTACATTCGATAATACCGAAAAAACTACAGCCCTGTTCATATTCAATCATATCATCACTCAATTTGGAGTCCCGCAAGTTATCGTCACTGATCACGGTAGCCATTTTCAAAATTTCATGATGTTCGAGCTTACTGAAAAGTTGGGTCTTCAGCATGAAAACTCAACCCCCTATTATCCACAAGCCAATGGCTAGGTTGAGGTGATAAAAAAATTTCTTATTACTATGCTTCAATAGATAATAGGAATTCACAAGACAAGTTGGAACACGATGTTGTTTTTAGCATTATGGGCCTATCAGACATCCATAAAGTCTGCCACAGGATTTACGCCTTTCCAATTAGTGTATGGTATCGAAGATGTCCTATCGATTGAATGTGAGATACTATATTTGAAGCCAGTTGTTAAACTTCTCCCCAACACCTCTGCTGAAGAGGAATGTCTATTGTACCTGATGAAATTAGATGAAACCCATCGTGATGCTACCCTGGCTATTGAAGCTCAGAAAAAACGCATCAAAGCCTAATACGAGAAGCATGTCAAGCCACGTGTTTTCTCTGAAGGTGATCTATTTCTACTCTATGAACAAGATCATGATTTACTAGGGGCTGGAAAATTCGAGGCTATGTGGCGAGGCCCTTACATTGTCAAACAAGTGTTGGAAAAGGGAGCTTATAAGTTAGTGTATTATGATGGCATTCCTTTGAGTGAACCCAAAAATGGGCTTTACCTAAAGAAGTACTATGCTTATATTGTCTCTGCATGAGTGCTTGTATTTTATTGTATCATACTCTTGTGTGCTACTTTTCGTGTGCTTTTTTCGTTATTTGGTTTCGATCCCCAATTGCTTACCTTGCATTGTGCTTGGTTTCCAATTGTCAGTTTCTTTGCTACCCTACATTGGCTTCATAGATGGTGCTCATATTAGTACTCAGAACCTAGCATCTGTTGCTTGGGAAATCTACACACCCACGAATGGATTAATTAGTCTACATGGTGTTTTCCTCGGTTGTGCAACTAACAATATCATAGAGTAGAGTGAACTCATCAAATTGTTGATCGACGTTTTTTCACTTGGAATCCATAATCTTGGTGTACAACTTGATTCACATTTAGTTGTACTACAGTTGAGTAATCTCTATGCTATATGAAGTCCTACTTTGTTAAGGGTATATTTACGAATTTGCCTCTTGGAACGACATTTTGATTACATTGAATATCGACACATTCCTAGATGTCTAAATAGATTAATATATGCATTAGCTAATTATGTGTTAGACAAACATTTGAGACATTTATAAATCCAAATACATTTTGTATATAAAGCAAGTAAGCTGGTATAATCCTCATGTATATATAATGATACAAGTTTTTACAAAACATTGTTTTTGTTATAAGACAAAAATATAAAAAATGTGAAGCACATGGCTTCATATACAAAATAGCATCAAGGATGTTGCTCACGATAACACACAACTTCTCATGCCACCCTATGGAGCAGTCAACTAAGAGAACTAGATACACCTACAATATGGTGTTGATATCACCTCAGGATCTTATTGGCACATGGCCAGACCCAGGGTTCAATGCTACAACAATGCACCAACAAAACCCTAACTATCGGCCCTTTCGGCAACACCTGTGAAGAAGATGAAGTCTCACCTGAGGTAGAGGCAGGGGTGGTTGTGATACTTAGGTGTCTGCAACCTTAGTTGGGACACAGATATGTGATTATGATACTTAATAGAGTATTTAGCATCGTCAGATCCTCAATATGAAATCAATATCTACTTCGTTGATAAAACAGAGCTTTGCAGCATTCACACTGATCTAATGTAATTAGGTACTTAGCACAAACAAATGGATCAGATCTAGTAGAAGAAAGAACTAAGCACATTTATAGAAGTCAAATCTAACATTCATAGCACAAAGCATAAGCAGATCTATCTATCTATATCAAAGCACTTTGTAAGAGAAGTTATAAACACATCAAGACAAGCAAAAAGTGGAACAACACAGTGTTTACGTGGTTCACCCCCACCCTGGGGCTACGTCCACAAACTCTTCTTATTTATTGTCTTCAGTCAATAGGTTACATGCACAGAGATTCAAAAACCTTACTCCACATAGGACAAAAGATCTGCGTAGCTCGCTAGATCCTTCTTCCTTGTGTTCTAGTACTAAGCCTTCAATAATCTACTACAACCACTTGCACTTAGTTTTGTAAGTCTCTTATAGTCATGCACAAAGCACTTACAGATTCTACTTTCACTTAGCATACATTCACATCACATAGATGCACCGCCACTTCTCTCTAGCCTAGGCATCTATTTATATATTACAAAATAGGCCTAAACATGGGTAAACGTATGGGCCAACATCCCATTCTCGTTACATATTCCCACATCCCAAAAATGAACCAAAAATGGGCCGAGATCCCACAATCTCTGCTTCGTCTTGCGCTCCTCCTTCGACAGGCTGTCGAAGTCAAAAAATAGGTCAAACTTGACCAGATATCAACAAAACTTGGTCAAGGGCCAATAGGCCCCCAACACTCACCTGTGACTCCTCCCGAGTCACTACGATGTAGGAAGTTCTTCTTCAAATACTTCAAGATTGGCTCGAACTTATTTGACTTGTTGTTTTGCTATGCGCTCTTTTTCAGCAAATTCTTGAATGATTGCATCATTCACAGGTCCTTCCAAGTGTTGTTTTTCCGTGGTGCTAACCTGCTCCAGTTCTGCTCCCTGGCCTTCTACCTCTGTAAACAACTGATAGGCCTTATCTTGTACTGGTTGTATTTTCTAAGTTATCTCCATAAATCTGCTCTGGATATTATGGATTTTTTGTTGGGCAGTTCACTGCTCTTGAGATCTCTTCATTATATCCACAGCTGACAAAGACTTTAGTTGTGCCTGTAGTGTTTATGTGTGCTTCTTCACTTTCTAGAGCTGCGACTCCAGTGTATGCAACTTTGGGTTCTGGATAATTTTCTCATATGTCTGGGCAATGCGATCAATGAATTTCTTGCATTCTAAGGTAAGGGCCTTCAATCTGTCAACTGCGTTGTGGGCAGTGGCTTCTTGTTGGTCCCTTGCATCCTATGGAGTCTCAAGCATAGTGCGTAGCTCTAAATATGCTATGCGTTGTTGGAGTTGCCGGATCACTTCTTCAAGATGCGCTACTTTCTTTGTGACTTGATCCTCTACCTTTACTTCTACGACATTCACAGAGAGAAGTGCTCTGTTGACCATTTCCTTCACTTCGAGTTTCTCGGTGAGCAACTGTTCCTTACCTTGTTGCATTTGTGCCTTTTATTCATCGAACTTCACTTGGAGAGCACTCTTTTCCTATTTGGCAGCTCAACATTGTTCTACAAGTACTCCCTGTACTTGTACCAAAGCCTGGGTGGCTTGCACTACTTCCTCTTGCACTCGTCAAAGACGAGCTTCGACTGTATCAACTATTCGGTGGAGTTGATATGGCTCATCTCCCACTTCTGGTGTTCCTAATGGTAGAGGTGCAATGGAGACTATGCAGCTGGACTATAGTGCTTGTTGTACTCCTTGGAGATCAATGAAGATTCTATTGTACATCGCTTCCTTATTAGCCTCTTGTTTCTCTACTATCTCTAGTGAAGCATCATTTAGGGTCGCTATAATGAAATTGAAGTCATCTAAGGTGAGGATAGTCTGCATTTTGTTCATAGAAGCTTTCAATTTCTTCTAGAATGAAGGCTTTGGGGGGGGAACCTTCATTTTCTTCGAGGGGTACTCCTCATCTATAGGTGGTGTAACCTCCCCTTTATTCTGTTCAACTTCTGCGCCATCTATCTCTCCACCATCACCTCCTTGCTCTGGTGATATGGAAGCAATCTTCATGGATGCACTGTCTAAATCCTGCACCTCTTCAGTTTTCTTTGTCCTGCTAGGTCCAGGTGTATTCTACATAGTTTCTAGACTGTCTATATCAGATATCTCCACAGGGTCTACTAGAATGAGGAGGTCCACTGACTATTCCTTGGTGATCTTCTCCAAGTCCTCCTCCATTAGCTTGTAGTAGGATGGAAGTTGCTTCTTGTGCTCGTTAGCGCATGCTATGATATAAATGAAATGTTGGTCCACGTTGAATTTCATCAAAGGCTGAAACCTGTGTAAAGTATTCAGAGTTATGCGAGGTGCGGACTATATGGATACCTTCAACTAGTTGTAGTATGAGTGAAATACAACATTGGACTACCATTGTTTATTCATGTCTCTTGAATACCACCATGTGTTGAACTTCCCAGCCAATGATTCAAAGGGATCAATGTTCGGGAAGGTCACACCTTCCGGCATCTCCTAGGCAATGAAAGCAATGAGGATCAATAGCTAGCTGAAGTGAAATTTGTACCCTTGATCCTGGGCTTCTCTACATTCAAGTTCTAATTGGTTCACCAGGTACTTCGCCCAATTCATTTGTAGGCCCTCTGCGCACTTCCCTGTGAGGTTGACTACAAAAACAGTGACTTGGGTGGGTCAGTTCTTTCATACTAAATTTCCTGCAATCAATTGATAGGAAAGGTGCACTGTGCTGCTCTAGATAAACGATACCTTGTAGCCTCACGTGCCCTTATCGACATCACTGTAGGTGTCTTTGATCCTTTGATCTAGAGTGCGATCCATTGTTTTTTCAGGATAGAAATGTTGTGGTTCAAGGCCTTGCATACTTAGCCCTGTGATCCTATTTATGAATGTCAGATCCATTGTTATGTGATAGATTAACCATAGATAACCTCCATGGTAAGAATACAACAATAGTTTGACACATGCATTCACCTCCTGGTGTCGTCTAAAGTGAGAAATATTCATAACATTCAGTAAGGTGAACTGCGCGAGGTTATTGGTCCATGAATGAGGGATGATCTTTGAATTCTTTCACATTTTTCTAGTTAGGTACTTATGCAGGAAGAGCATGTTGTAGACCTTCCTATCGCCAAGGTTGAAGTCGATAAACTTCAATGTTGCAATATTTTCTTGGTTTGCGCAAACTGCGGGTATCCCTTTCGGGATGTACGCAGTCATCAAGGTGTACTCAAAGTCTCTAGGCACACTGTCTCAATTTAATTTGCCGATCAGAGGTAGTAGATATGCAGGTAATATGCTCGGAATCAACTTATCATTCGTAAGATCATCCCTATGCTTAGTTCGCTTTTCATCTGATGGTCAGGATGGTCCAGCTCAAGTAGTTGACGGAGAGGCTGGCAGTCCTCTTGTGGATGATGCTTGTACACCTGTGGATAATCCTCTCTCTGACATGACTCTTTCGGTCATCAGTTCAAGGAGTACTTCTGTCACTGATTCTTCGACTGCATTGATTTCCTCGGACATATGCACTCAGAATTAATTAGATTGAGGTGAAATTAACTTAGACACTATAGTGGGATGGAAAGCAAGAGTGCAACAATCACTGTATAAACTCGGCTTAGTCTTGGGGCTCAAATTCTCAATTAGAAAAAGTGTTCTCAGTGCACGGTGTGATGGGATAAATAGTTAACTCGACAACGGTTCACTTGCAATGGTTATGAAGCCTCCATTAACCATGTTTAGTTCGTTATGGTGTAGTCCAACGGTCTGATGACGAACCATAATTTCCTTTCTTCCTGTTCGGAGCATCGATCGAACAGTTATAATGTCCCCAACGGCTATATTGCTTTGCCATGGAGGGGTGCCATGTGTCGTTGTTTTGATATCCTGACGAAGCTTCAATTTTGCAAATTTCCCTCCTATGAAGTTCCCCCTGGAAATTTCTGTAAATTTCCAATCTTATCCCTCTTCTTACTTAAATTCCTAGCCTTCTTTCCAGTGAGCTTCGTCTCGGTATGTCCTTTTCCATTCTGATTCTTATCTTCGTTTGACATAGTCACTGCATGTTGTTGAGATTCTTTCCTAGGATTTAGGGCTAGTACCTCGTCTTTATATAGGGTAGGTACTTCATTCTTCTATGAGTCCTCTAATGTTCTTGTAGCTTCAACATCTGGGCCTCTAGTGTTAAATAGCTTCGATCTATTCTCCTGTTCTCCAATCAAGTGTGCGATCCTTCTGGTCATGAAATCTTTTAATTCTTGTTTTTTCTGCTCCAAAAAATTTTCTTCTTCCTTTCGTCTAGCTTGATCTCTATCAATTCAAGGTTTTCCTAGTAACATGGTAAACGGGGTGATGTCTTCAATAAATTTAATAATCTCAAAATATTCTTCTGTCAAAGTTCCATTGCCATTCATAGATATCTGAGTGAGATTTCCACATAGGTTTACCAGTTTTCCTCTGAATAATCCTACTCCTCCTAATGAAGGAATCATAGAAGGCCTCCCTATAGCTTCCCAATTTCTCTCTGTCATGATAGTCACCGATGTCTCTTCATACATAACATAGTCGATGTTGAAGTCTCCTATTCTTTCTTCGATGCATTCTTTTTCTTTGAGGATCTATGATAATCTAACATGTCGGTGGTCATTCAGGGTTTCTTTCATTTGTAACAATACTTTCTCTAATTCTCTCTGGGATTCTACTATTTCTGGATTTGCCTTATGGTTTTCCTGGTTCAGATTCATTTCTTCAAGATTAGCAATCATTCTAGGGAAATCCAACACTTCATGGTCCATAGCTTTGCAACAAAGACAACTAGGTATTCTTCCAGGGAATTTCTTAGCAAGATGTCCTAGTCTTCTGCAGTTGTAACAGAGGTTTAATCCTCTCTTTATTTTAAATGATCCCCAACTTCTCCCATACTGTGTGCTAGGAGCATAGGAACTAACCTACAACAAATTTGTTCTAGGATCTTGCATCCATTTGTTAGTCCAAACATTATTTCTATGCATAGGTATAACATATCTTTCACTATTCTTGTTAGATCTATTAATATCAAATCTTCTTTCATCTATCAATACCCTAGTTCTCGAACTAGGACAAACTCTATTAAACATACCTAGATCCATACTCTAGAAACAAAAATTTCCACTTATCTTACTTCTACAAAGCACAAAGCTTCCAAATCTAAAAAATTTCACTATTCTCACCTTTATCAGAGCACAGAGCTTCTAGATATTACCTCTTTTAATTAGAAATTATCACTTTTACCTTTCTTAGAGCACAAAGTTTTCAAATCTTGCTTCTCTCCTTCAGATCTGACTTCTTTTCTTTAGATTGGGCTTCTTTCTTTTAGCACAGAGATTTATAAATCAAGTATAATACTGCACACTAGAGAGACAGATCTATGCACATAGATTTCACAACTTCAAGACGAATCTTTGCACAAAGAT
>JASDQU011442642.1:32837-44323 GCA_032191745.1 Picea mariana | reverse complement strand
TTTATCGTTATATATATATGAGGCTTCTACCGACTTACTTGTTTTATATACAAAGTATGATTGGATTTTATAAATATCTCAAATGTCTGTCTAACACATAATTAGCCAAAGCATATGTTAATGTATTTAGACATCTAGGAATGTGTTGATATTCAATTTAATCAAAATGAAATTCCAAGAGGCGAATTCATAAATATACCCTTAACAACATAGGACTTCGAATGGAGTAAAAATTACTCAACTGTAAGAATACTAACTACGAATTGAGTGATACAATAAGGTGACAGATTCCAAGTGAAACATCGTCGGTCAATAATTCGATGAAAACACTTGTTGGCACAGGGGAAGACCTAGGGTTCAGCTCCAAGAGCACACCAACAAGCCCTAGCTACTGGCCCTTTAGTTAACACCTGTGAAGCAGATGCAGTCTCACCCGAAGCAGCTATGAGGGGATTGCAGGACAAAGATGTCTACAACCAGGGGAATATCAAGTGGATCTATTACAACAGAAATACATCATGCATCTATCATTCAACTAGCTAGATCTATCCTTCACAAATATAGATTTTATTTAATAAAATAAGGCAGGTAACAATATAACAGTGACAGAGATCAAAGAATCAATCACACAAACAACAGCAGATGTACGTGGTTCACCCTCTCTCTAGGGCTACATCCACAGAACTGTGCTTATGATTCATTAAGGTAAAGAATACAATTCTTATTTATGCTCTCAGCTAGCAGATCCTCTTTCTTCTCTCTCTTTATCTCCTCTCCCTGCGCACCCAGTTGCAGGACTTGACCTCCACACACAATAGAAGATCTTACAATACTAGAAGGATTCCTCTTTCTCAACACTTCTCTCTCTCAATACAATGATCTCTGACACAATATTATAGCTAGATCAACAACAATATTGTACTACAAAATTACCAACTTGTACCGACCCGAACCAGGTCCTCTTGACCTTTATTTATACATTACAATACCTCACCAACAACCTTAGGCCGAAACCTAGATGCCAAAACCCTAAATACCAAAACTCTAGGTGTCTAAAACCCTCGGTCAACTTTACCCTCTTTTTTCGGGCTTCGCTAGCCTATCTTTCCTTCCTTCTCGTGTGGTGCTCCAAAGCATACAATGGTGGATTTTTTCGCTTGCTGAGTTGTCCATGATCCATATTCCTTTCTGATATGTCATCCTTTATCTCCTCATCCAACGACTTGCATTTCCTCGCTTTGCTCGATCTTTTTTGCTCTTTTACTCACTTCGACCCAGTGACAGTCACTGTGTCTCCCACGAAGTTCACTTTTCACCTTTTCCTCCTTGTTCTTCGCTTCCTTCCATAACCAAGGGCCAAAAGGCCCCCAACACTCACCCATGACTCATCCCTAGGCACTTCAGATCTGATCCTTCTCTATATTTCTTTGACTTTGGAATGCGCAACACAACCCTTGCTTTCTACTTCTTGCCTCCTCTCCCTCCTTGTGCAGACTATCTTTTATATGTCTAGTACCCAGTTTCAACTGCACCTGGCACATAGAACCTTTTTCTCATGCTTCTACTACGATCTATGAGGCAGCTGGTTGTCATAGTACAACTTCAATTGACTCCCATTCACTAATCCTTCCTTCCACTCTTTGTTCAATGTCTTTAGCTGCGCAAATCCTCCTTCTGTAACATAGGAGATCTCATATGGTCCAAGCCAATGTGTTCTGAAATTCCCTGGATGTTTTATAAAATAACTGTCATACACAAGTACTAAATCACCTTGTTTGAATGCCTTCTTCTTGATGTGCCTGTCATGATATGCCTTCTCTCATTCCTTCTGAATGTGTTGGTTGAATCCTGCAATGAATTTGTATTCTTCTAGTTCAACCAATTGTGCAAGCCTTTCTTGAACAACACCAGTGTCATCCATACCTGTAAAAGCAACAATTCTTAATCTTGGTACCAAGTATTCCATCAGGACAACATCTTCGAGACCATAAACCAACTTGAAAGGATTCTGCATTGTTAGTTTCTTGCAAGTGGTTCGATAGGACCACAATACTGTAGGTACTCTTAAGTCCCAGTCATCCTTATTCACAATGCAAATCTTCGTTAATGCTGTCTCCAAGATCTTGTTGAATGATCCAACTGTTCCATTTTCTTGTGGATGGTAAGGTGTACTCTTATGATGGTGGACTGCAAATTCTTCAATCAGGGCTTCAATTGTCTTATTGATGAAGTGTGTACCTTGATCACTCATAAGGATCTTGGGGCATCCAAACCTGGTTATTATGTCATCAAATATAAAATGCGTAGCTGTAGTTGCACTACAGTCTTTAACTGCTCTGGCTTCGGCCCATCTAGTTAAGTATTATGTCGCAGTAATGATATACCTTGCTCCTGTGCACTTCCCTGGTGGTTTTATAGGTCCCACGAAGTCAATGGCCCACTTTTCAAATTCTAGTAGGGTCATCTGCAATGCTAATGGAATTTCATCTCTTCTAGACAGTTTCCCAACTCTTTGACATACACTCTAGGTTCTGGCATAATCTTTAGCATCTCTGTGTAAGGTGGGCCACTAAAGGCCATCTCTTGGGACCTTCTGCGTAGTTGATCTCCTTGCGTAGTTTCCTCCTTCGATGCCTTCATGAGATTCTGCAAGGATCAATGGTCACTCTGTCTCTATAACACATCTTCTTAGTATCTCATCAAGTCCCAGTTTGTATAGATCACCAGCTAAAAGTGAAAAGTCTACAACGCACACCACTAGCTGTTTCTTCTAGGGAATTGTATACTCACTAGGTGCCATTCCTGTTGATAGGAACTAGACTATGTCTGCGAAGTGGTCATCAATATTTCTAGTGGTGAGCAGTTGTGCATCCGACAATGTATCCTCCAAACTGGTGGGTTCTTCGCCATGTTCTATCCTAGACAAGTGGTCAGGACCCTTGTTCATTCTTCCTGTCTTAACTATGATTTCAAAATCATATTATTGGAACAATAGAAGCCATATTCATATTCTCCCCCCCAACACTGGATTGTTGACTAGATATTTCAATGCAGAGTGATCTGTAAACATTTTAAAGTGTCCTCCCAACAAGTAGTGGTGGAATTTTTGCAATGCATACACCATGGCTAATCCTTCTCTCTTGGTAGTGGTGTAGTTGATCTCCTATAGATAGATTCTTGCTAGCAAAAGCTAACGGATGGTCGATCTCCACTTCTCGTGGTTGTGCCAGTACTGCTCCCAATGCAATAGAAGATGCATCGACATGTATGTGAAACTCTTTGCTCCAATCTGGAAAAACCAGAATGGGCACAGTGACCATCTTCTGTTTCAACATGTCGAAGCTCTACTGACATTTGTCTATCCAGTCAAATGGACAGTCCTTCTTCAACAACTTCTCCATCATTCTTGTGATTTGGGCATAGCCTTTAATGAATTTCCTGTAATATCCAGTATGTCCTAGCACAGTGCACAGTTGTTTGACTAAAGTAGGAGGTGGAAAATCAACTATAATTGCAATTTTAGATAGATCAACCAGCAATCCCTGCTTGCATACAATATGGCCTAATAACACTCCAAATGGTGAGAATAAGATGCACTTCTTCAGATTCAAATAAATATGACACTGCCTGCATTTATCCAACATTAGCCTTAGACATTCAATATGATTTTTCAACAAACTAAAAAAAGTTCAATCATCAAAATAAGATTTTAAAAATTTATGCAAAAATTCTTTGAACGCTTTGATTACCACCCTGGAAAATATGGCTGGGGCATTCTTCAATCCGAATGGCATTACTGTATATTGGTAGGATCCCCATTCTGTGGAAAACGTGGTCTTGTGGTGATCATCCTTAGAAATATAGATCTGATGGTATCCTAAAAATCCATCTGTAAAAGAATATACTTCTTGGCCTCCCATGTTGTCTAATACTTCATCAGTCAATGGTGTAGGGAAAGGGTCATGCAGACATATATCATTCAACTTTCTAAGGTCCACACATATCCTGATTTATCCTGTCTTCTTGTCTCGCGTGACCATAGGGATAATCCACTCTGACTCTTCGACAAGTTCAATAATCCCTGCTTCCATCATTCTGTTGAGCTCAATCTTCACTTTTTTCTTATATTTTAGGTTCAATCTGTAGGGTCTTTTCTTGACTAGCTTTGCACCTAGTTTCAAAGGGATCCTCATTTCGCTTATAGGACCTTTGATACCCTTCATATCAGTGAAAGTGGTCAGAAACAAGTCCTGATACTCATGCAGTAACTCTGTAATCTTGTCAATGGTAGCAACATTCCAATAATCTCCAACATTGGCAAGCTTCGATGTCACCTCTGTCCCAATGTTGAATTTTTTAGTCTTGATTGGATGACCAATAAATGGTAGCTCAACTCGTGGTCCTTCCACATTTATTTGGCCTTTTGTTTCAGTGATGTTTACCTTCCTGGGGTCGTCGTCGTCATTGACATTGATGTTGTAGAAACTCTGCAATTTTTGGAGAGGCATAGTCCATTCGTTCTCTTCTTGTTCCATAGGGAAGCTAGATGCTTCCTGGATAACCTTCTTTCTCACAATCTGTAATGCTTGGTCTACTGAAGGATACTCACTTTCAAATAAAAAGGTGGTTACAAAGTTCTGAATCATACCTTCCCAATCTATAGTGACAAGGCACATCTTCACTTGAAGGTACCAATTGATGGGGGCCATGTCTAGTGTGTTAATGAATCTATGCACCCATTTTTCTTGGGGAATGTCACTCCAGGCCTCTTCACAGCTTCGCACATGGTCCTTTGGGAAACTTAGGCTGGTATATCTTACTTTGCAACTTACTGCTTATGCTGAGAACCGTGCTGTCATCAAGGTTCGACATTAGGTCCAGTCTGTGATATTTCTTTTATGTGTCCCCCACCATCTTGTTGGTGTGGCTTTCAGGGCCTCCTCCATTGCCAAAAATATCTGTTGTATTGGTACACTTGTTTCAAAATTTGATAGGAAGGATTCTAAAGGGTTTCGACCATCAAATGTGAGTAAGTTACTCACTGTTGTGCCGATCCAATGAACTTCTCTAGTTAATCTAGCACATCTTCTACTAGATACTTCATACATCTGGTTATGTCAGTTCTCCAGTGCTTCTTCTGAATCTGATGAGCATGCACTGTCACTTCGCCAGCTTAGATTCCCATCAACTATAGGGTTGATGTAATCTTGCTGTCTGACTGTTAGTTTGCAAATGTTTTCCAATTCATATGCGTGATCTTATTCATTGATGGGCATTGTGTATCGCGGACCTTCATGTGGATATAAGGGTGTAATGAACCTAAGGCAATCTCTTTCAAATTTCATCTGTATTTTCTTCAAATCAACAATAGTGGAATTGTTGAAGGCCCAATCAATTCCTAGCAATGCAGGGTAAGGGTAGCTGTCATCAACAATTTCAATTGCCTCAAAATCTGCAAAGGTTCTAACTTTGTCGATGTCCATAGGGACATGCTCCAATCGTCTGAATGGGCTAATAGCTTGCTAATTATCCATCCTAATTCTAATAGGGGAATAGATCAACCTCGATTTTCTCATTAGTTCCCAAGTTTGCTTCGTCATGACATTGACCTCTAACCCTAACTCGAGGACCACATAGTCTATATCATACTCTCATATTTGAGCATTCAAATGTAATTCTTTATTTATCCTTCTCTTCTTACCAATTTGGTGTACTGCCCTATTTAGTAAGGGGTCTATCTTCCCTAACTCATATTGCCTGATTAAGTTTTGTAGTTCTTGCACAACGTTCTCATCCTGAATTAACTTAATACAAGTGTATAAAAAATCATTGAGCTTACTAACTTCTTTTCCTCCTTTTGGTGAAGCCGACTGATCAAATGCCTGAGGCATCCCATATTCTCTTATTTTTGGTCATGTTTTGGATGAAGAACCTTGATCTTCTTTGAACTCTTGCCTTGCTTCCTCAAATATTTGTCTTTCTTTCTTCACATCAAATATTTGGGTCTTTTCTATAGCTTTTTTGATTCCTGAGTCATTTATAGGCTTCCCTTGGGTCACTCTATCTTGTCCTGTAGCATCACCTCCTTGAGTAATAACAACAACAACTCTAGAGTATGCTCTGCATGGTTCAACATAGATCAATTTCACTTGTGGGTTTTGCTGGGGTTCTCATCTTTCCTGAAGCTTGGATAGCAACACAGGGAAGTCCTCAATGACATGCTCAAAGGAGTTGCAATAACTGCAAGTGGTACAAGGGTTTTGACAGTCCCTTGCTAAATGTCCTGGTTGCATGCAATTATAACAGATTATTTGTCCTCATCCTCAGCCCATTCCTCGTCCTCATCCTCATCCTCTGTATCCACCGTGAGGATTGAAGTTTCCTCTTCCTGGGGAGTTATACTGCATTGTTTCCTTCTTGATGTACTTCGCCTTGGATCTTGTATATGTCTCTTGATATTTCATGCATGAGATCATAAGCTCTGCAATCTCTATCTTCATGCCCTACTGATTTATAGAATGTGCAATACAAGTTTGTGGGTGTGTGAATGTATTTCTACATGTAATAACACTCACCAGGGCGATGTTGATTTCGGCATACTTCGCACCAAGGTAAGGTGACTTGCTTCAAGGGGCTCGGAGCTCCAGAAGCCAGGTATTCATTGAATAGAGGGTAGTTTTCCTTGTCACGACATTTTGATCTGCATCTAACACACTAGATGTCCTCTCTGTTGTCTTTTCCCTTGTCTTTCTTCATGTCTTCGACCTATAGAGACAAACTAGTTAGCTGAGTTAAGATCTGACTCATACCTGAGATAGATTCTCCCATAGGGTCTGATTCAAGATTCATGGCGATCTCCAATGCTTCTACCTGCAAAGAAATCTTCTGCTGTATCAAGGGGAATCTGATATGTGGTATGAGAGCAGCGATGAACCATTCTTTGTTCTGCTCATCCGGGATCTTCAAGGTCAATCTTCTTGTAAGGGTATTGAATCTCTGATCGAACTCCCAAATAGGTTCGGCTACCTTTTGCTTGATCTCTTTAAGATCTGTAATACATTTGGACTCTGACTTAGGTTTCTTAAATTCTACAATCAACACGTTCTTGATCTCATTCAATGGATTAGGCTACGTAAGTCGTTGGACAAGTTTCATGTACCATCTCAACGCACATTCTCTCAGTGTAGTGATAAACTAGTTTCTTTTAACAACTTCATCAGTAGTATTTTTAATGTTCCATATGGCCTCACACAGGAAACAATGTTGATCAAGATCTTCATATCCATCTCCTCTAAAGATAGGGAGCCTCATCTCATCTACCATGGAGTTGCCTAGGTTTCTTGTTTGAGTGGATGTTGAGCTGTTAGTAATAGGGCTCTGCAAACTCTGGTGATTTGGAATGTTCAGATTACTTAGCATTTTTGAAACAACAGGAGGATTGATATTACTTACTTCAGTAGCCTGCATAGTTCCTGAGGTTTCTGGCTTATTTCGGCGAAGTTCTTTGGTTGCTTCTTCCTTTGGCCCCACGGGTTCTGAATGTTCTTCATTTGTTAGATTTGCCTCTTCTCCATTGTAGAAACCCTCTTCCCCATAGTTTTTCTTAAAGAGGTTCTCAAGGTGGACCCCTCGAAATACTCTTCCACTGCGCGTATGTCTCGCTTTTGTGTCGTTGTCGCTGTCCAAATTTTTGAACATTAGCCTTTTAAAATATTCTCGATCTACTGTATATTCAAGATCTTCTTCTCATGCAACAACATCTTGAGTCTCAACTTCAGGACTTGTAAAAATTTTCCTCTGGGTCCTTTAAAGAAATATCTTTCAGCTTGGCTGTATGACTCTACTTTGTCAACATCAAACTCAGTGATATACCCTCCAATGGTACTATCAAACCGGTGATCTATTGCCCTGTATACAACATTATCAACCCTTTTAAACTTCTGGATCAGTGTCGATGTCCAAACTACAAGATATCTAGGTCTTATATCGAACTAGGTATCTGCTAACCTAGCTAACCACTCATGTATCTCTTTATGGATCCATCCAAAGAATATCTCGTGAATGTCGATAAAGATATATTTCTCCAACCAATCTTCTGTACTAAGGTTAGGGTTCTTATTCTGGGCTTCAAGGAAGTCCTTCTCTTGATCTTCTATCCACTTTTGAATCTCTGTATTCGATGGGAACCACCTTGACATTCCCTCACGAAGATTCCTGTCCCGACAACAGAACCATTTGTTGGCACAAGGGCAGACCCAAGGTTTAGCTCCAAGAGTGCACCAACAAGCCCTAGCTATTGGCCCTTTTGGCAACACCTGCGAAGCAGATGTAGTCTCACCTAAAGCAGCTATGAGGGGGTTGCAGGATAGAGATGTCTACAACCAGGGGAATATCAAGTAGATCTATTACAACAACAATAAAACATGAATATATCATTCAACTAGCTAGATCTATCCTTCACAGCTATAGATTTGATTTAATACAATAAGGCAGGTAACAATATAACAATGACAAAGATCAAATAATCAATCACACACACAACAACAGATGTACATGGTTCACCCTCTCTCTAGGGCTACGTCCACAGAATTGTGCTTATGATTTATTAAGGTAAAGCATACAATTCTTATCTGCGCTCTTAGCTAGCAGATCCTCTTTCTTCTCTCTCTTTCTCTCCTCTTCTTGCGCACCTAGCTGTAGGACTTGAACTTCACACACAACAAAAGATCTTACAATACCATAAGGATTCCTCTTTCTCAACACTTCTCTCTCTCAATATAATGATCCCTCACACAATACTATAGCTATATCAATAACAATATTGTACTACAGAATTACCAACTTGTACCGACCTGAACCATGTCCTCTTGACCTTTATTTATACATTACAATACCTCACTGACAGCCTTAGGCCGAAACCTAGGTGCTAAAACCCTAAATACCAAAACCCTAGGTGTCTAAAACCTTAGGTCAACTTGACCCACTTTTTCCAGTCTTTTCCAGCCTGCCTTTCCTTCCTTCTCATGTGGTGCTCTAAAGAATCCAACAGTGGATTTTTCCGCTTGCTGATTTGTCCATGATCCATATTCCTTGTCAATCTTTCATCCTTGATTTCCTCATCCAACGAATTGCATTTCCTCGCTTCGCTCCATCTTTTCTGTTCTTTTGCTCACTTCAACCCAGTGAGAGTCACTGTGTCTCCCACGAAGTTCACTTTTTACCTTTTCTTCCTTGTTCTTTGCTTCCTTCCATAACCAAGGGCCAACAACACTGTATTCTGAAATATTGTTAGTTGCACAACCAAGGAAAACACCATGTAGACTAATCAATTCATCTATAGGTGCATAGATTTCCCAAGCAACATATGCTAATTTTTGAGTACTATGACTAGCTCCATCAATGAAGCCAAGGTAGGGTAGTGAAGACACCGACATCTGATAACCAAGAAAAATGTAGGTAGGAAGCTAAAGGTCGAAACCAAACAAAGAAAAAACACACGAGAATATTATACACTAAAATACAAGCACTCATGCAAAAATGACTTAAGCATAATACTTCTTCAAGTGAATCCCATTTCTGGGTTCACTCAAAGGGGTTCCATCATAATCAACCAACTCATAATCTCCCTTCTCCAACACTTGTTTGACAATATAACGCTCCCACCACATGGGCTCGAATTTACTGGCCCTTATCAAATAACAATCTTGGTTGTAAAGAAGAACTAGATTACCTTCAGAAAAAACACGTGGCTTGACATGCTTTTCATATTGGGCTTTGAAATGTTTCTTTTGAGTTTCAATGACTAAGGCGACATCATGACAGGTTTCGTCTAATTGCATCAAATACAAAAGAAGTTCCTCTTCAACAGAGGTGTTACGGAGAAGTTCAATGACTAGTTTCAAACATGGTATCTCACAGTCAATCAACAAAGTTGCTTCGATAACATAGACTAACTGGAAATGTGTGAATCCCGTGGAAAACTTAACAGATGTCCGATAGGCCCATAATGCTGAGAAAAACATCGTGTGACAATTTCTCTTATGAATTCCTATCATCCTTCGAAGCATAGTAATGAGAACCTTGTTGATTGCTTCAACCTGGCCATTGGCCTGTGGATAATAGGGTGTTGAGTTTTCATGGCGAGGACCCAACTTGTTAGTAAGTTCAGACAACATAAAATTTCAAAAATAACTATTGTGATCAGTAATGATGGCTTGGGGGACACCAAATCTAGTAGTGATATGATTGAATATGAACAATTCTGTAGTTTTCCCAGTGTTATCAAATGTAGGCATCTCCTCAGCTTATTTAGTGAAATAATCCACAACTACAATGATGTATCCATGCCCCTCGATCAAGTGAGGGTTACGTGTCATAATGTGAATATCCCATTTGGCGAATGGACCGACATAAACTATAGGGTGGAGAGGAGCAGGGTGATATCATATCTTATTGTTATAAGTTTGACAAGCATGGCATTTTTGGACGACAATAATGCAATACTTAAACAATGAAGGCCAAAAATAACCAACTTGCAAGATCTTTTGGGCAATGGCATACCCAAACATATGACCGCCACATGCTCTAGAGTGAAATTCATAGCTTTCTCAGCTTCATCGTAGGTGAGACATCGTTGACATATAGAACCAATACCACGATGGTAAAGGGTATCACTAAGAGTGATGTATTGATGGGTTTGATACCATATATGACAACGATCTGTACTAGAACGAGTAGGTCGTAAAGTTTGATTCTAGAGATATATGATGGTATCTCCATACCATACGTCATTAGAACTAATTAGAAAGAGGGAATCGTTAGGTAAGGAATCCTCTGCCACATTTTTTGTCTCAGTGGAGGGAAGGTCACATATCAATTCGACAAAAAGACAAAGATTTATTTGACTTGGCACGTTTAAACTCCAAGTAAAACTCTTGGAGAATCACTATCCATTTAGAGTAATTCCCCCCTAACAATTTTCAAGTAAGGATATGTTGCATGGGGTTGCAATCATAAATAATTGTGGTCTTGCATAATAAGATTTAGTGATGAAAATGTTGAACAACTTGAATAGCTTCCAAGGCAAGTTTCTCCACATGTAGCTATTTTGTTTCGGTAGTCGTGAGACTCTGACTCAAATAGTATATCAGATGCTCATCATGTGAATCATCCTCTTGGACTAAAACCATGGAAATGGTAGAGTCTGAAGCAGCTAAGTACAAGAAATAATCTCGGCTATAGTTAGGGGGAAACAATAATGGTGTACAGGTTAAGGCAAGTTTGAAAGCCTCAAAATATTTGTTTGCAGTATTGTCCCATACAAACTCATAACCTTTCTTAAGTATCCGAGTGAATCCTTTCGTTAATTCAACGTAATTGGGAATGAATCGATGTAAAAATTTTACCTTCCCTTGCAAAATTTGGAGCTGGCGTAACGTGGGAGGAGGAGGTACAAAAATGACCCGTAAATGTGCCGGGTGATCTTG
>JASDQU011442642.1:0-19147 GCA_032191745.1 Picea mariana | reverse complement strand
ACAGTTCTTGGCCAATATAGTTATTTTTTCAAACTGGGGGAAACAGGGTGTTACAATGGACATAAGGCCAGTAGTTGCAGATTAATGGAAGTCTCAGAAAAAACAAAGTTCATTAGAGAGAAAAAGAAGATTTGGAAAGAAAAAACATCAAAAGAGGAATGTCTCATTGCCTTGAAAGCTCAAGATAAAGAAGATCTCTGGTATGTTGACAGTGGGTGCTCAAAACATATGACATGAAACAAGGACAATTTTTTAAAATTGAAGAAAAAAAAGGGTAAAGTTTCATTTGGTGACAACGCCTCAGGTAACATACTTGGGAAAGGCACTGCAAGTTTGGGAAAAGACAAAGCCAAGGATGTGTTGCTTGTTGAAAACTGAAATCTAGCATATTAATTGTCAGCCAAACTTGTGATTAGTGGCACATTTGCATCTTTGATTCCAAGAAATGTGAGATTAGGAGAGAGGACTCAGGAAAATTGGTTGGTACTGCTCCTAGAACTCCCGAGAATGTATATATACTAAATACAAAATTGAATGAGGAGTGTCATATAAATTCAGTAGATGAAAGTTGGCTATGGCATAGAAGGTTGGGGCACATTAACTTTGACAATTTAGTGAAAGTCGGCAATCTTGGGGCAGTAAGAAACTTGCCAAAGATCATAAACCCCTCAAATCCTATGTGTAGACACTGTCAACTAGGGAATCAAACTAAAATAAGGTTCAAAACAAAAGAATACTCAACCTCAAAACCTTTATAGCTTGTTCACACCAACCTCTGTGGACCTACAAGGACCAAGAGTTTGCAAGGAGAGTCCTACTTTATGTTGTTCATTGATGATTTTACTAGAATGGATTGGGTATGTTTTCTCAAGGAAAAATCAGAAGCACTTAACAAATTCAAATCTTTTAAGTCCCTTGTTGAAAATGAAAAAGAGACAAAAAACAAATTTCTTAGATCAGACAATGGTGGTGAGTTCACCTCAAAATATTTTGATCTCTTCTGTGAAACCCATGGAATAAAACGACAATTCTCTGTTTCCAGAACACCTCATAAAAATGGGATTGATGAGAGAAGGAATAGAACAGCCTAGGAGGCTACAAGGACTATGTTCAATGAAGCAAGATTATCTGATGGATATTGGAGGGAAGTTGTAAGCACAATAGTATACATATTGAACACGGGTCAGCTCAGGATTAATAGTGATAAGACTCCTTATGAACTATGGTTTGGAAGAACCCCTTCAGTAAAATACTTCAAGGTCTTTGGAAGTAAGTACTACATCAAAAGGCTTGAGGAGAATATCAGAAATTTTGATACTAGATCTGATGAAGCTATATTTCTTGGATACGCATCTACCAAGTAAGCATACAGATGCTACAATATTACAGTACATAAGATTATTGAGAGTGCAGATGTCAAGGTGGATGATTGTTACACATTTTTTGGTCACCCCAATGATCCATTAAAAAAGATTTGTTCATGTTCCCAAAAAAGAGTCTTTTTCCATGAGGAAAGTGATTGGCTTTCTCTTCTCAAAAACCCTATTAAGGAAGATTGTCGCAGGATGCACTATACATAGGGTACGATGATTCTTGATCGTCGATTCTTGCCCTAAATCTAGACTACGACGTCTCCGCAAGATACACTACAGCTGGGGTGCAATGATGTAAAAAGCCAAGGAAAAGTAAAGCTTCACGAAAGTTCTAGAAGGGGATCTTATAGAAGATGAGATGGACTCTGAATGGTTTGGATATTACTCACTTATATGATTTGGTGAGATCATCCTAATCTCCTAAACCATCTCTCTTTCTCCTATATAAAGAGGGATATCTGATGGAAAAGGTTCAGCAAAGTAAGGTTAAGATTGAATAGGCTAAGAATTCGATGAGGAATTCTACTTCATCTCATACTTGAGAGCTTCATTTTAGTTCATCAAGTTATCGTGGATCTTCTTCATTCAAGGTTGGAGCAAGTGTGTGTGTTGGAGAAAAGGGCCATCGAAAGGGGACCTTGCAACATCAAGTCTTTGGTTGTAATCTCCACTTTCATTTTAATATGATGCAGTGATATGTCTCTTTCCCATAAAACTTGTTTTGTTTCATTGTATGATTCCTTGATCACATACATAGGTTCTTGTTGAGCTCATTGTATTGTTTTCACTTTGGTTGGCTTGTGTTCCCTTGTAGAGTCAATATTAAAGTAGCACTGGAGTGGAGCTAGGATGGAAATGGTAGGAGGAAGTGATATTTAAATAGTATGTTTCTTATCTCTTGTTAAATAGTGAACTCAATAGTTAGAGATTAGGGAAAGCGTCATATTTTGTTTTGTTTTGTTCTAGATCTAGGTGGATCTAGGGAGATCTGTTTATGTCTACATTTACCGATTGATTCCATAAAAAATTGGCTACCATACTAGGGATATGACTTCTTTTTTATTTTTTTCTTCACGTTTTCTCTTAGCCTTCCTTCTTCTGATTAAATTCATTCTTTGAGTCTATGGGTGATCCATCTGGATTTCTTGGGTATGGAAGTTCAATTAGATTTTTTGTCTTTCTCCCATTTTTTCTTCATTTACAGAGATCGTAGCACTGCACCATATTGGTAGCCTGTGATGACCCTCATACGTCGCCTCTTGCTTGACTAATCTAGTACGACAACATCGCACTGTGCTCTGCTAGTAGCCTGCGACGACCTTTTCTCGTCACACTGTGTCCCATACCCAGCCTGTGATGACTCTTGTAGAACTTGTTGGAGTGAGTCAATTTGTATTTTTCATCTAGATTTTCCTTAGAGGCCTAGGGTGGACTTCCAATGCTAGTGTTTGATTGATTCATGAGTTTAAAGCTTGCTTGTGATTGGTTTTCAGTGATTGAAAGTATTTATGTGTGATTTTGAAAGCTTTTTTATTTTGATCTTTGTCTCAAGGATATAATCTCAGGTTCTTGATCTGAGTGCTTGTTTGAAAAATGGTTTTTTTCTTTATTTAAATTTTTGGATTGATTTCACTTACCAAATTGCTTGTTGGCTGAGAAATACTTTTTGTTTGTATTTAACAAAAAATTTCTTATCATTTTCATTTTTGTCTATATTGTGAGTTTGATTTGGGAATTGTGTTGAGAATGTCTTGATTTTCCCATATTACATTTTTCTTTCATCATTACATCTCTGATTTTTTTTTGGAAAGAAAGAACTGAATTCATTTATTTGTTTTAGTAATCTTTCATAAGAGAATTTTTACATTCGAAATGTTTGTTAAAGAGAAAATTGGAAAATTTTGTAGTTCATGATTATCTGGAATTGTGTTCATTCAAAATTAAGAAATTGCAATTCGTAAATTTTTGTACTTCAAAAGAAATACCTTCTCCCTACTGTAATTAGAGTTCATTGAATTGAAAAACTGCACATTCATAACTTCTTTATTTTTCTTGGGTCAAGGTCACAACTTCATCAGTTTCATTTCCATCTCCTTTTTGAGTAAACAACAACCTCTAAAATATAAGCATAAATTTAAAATTTATTAGCAACTTTTATTTTCTAGGAATTATTTTCACCAACATTACGTAGGATAGCGCTTTGGAATAGGTTGTAATGAACACTCTCCAAAGCATCAAAACACACAATAGCATCTTGTGATAGGGAGAGTTCAAATCCAATTGCTACATTTTGTCCTGGGAAGCCCTTCTAACACAAGGTTCAATCACAAGGCCGCATTAGGACTGGCAGAGTTACTCACCCTGCTTTGTTAGTCTTGGTGTAGAGATTGTGCATATTATTGGGGGTCACTTGAAGTTATACCCACGATTATGTGTGGGAGCCTCTCAAGTTGATTTTGGGCTAGATACCCTACCTTTGTGCGTGGATCGGACTGTCGATTGTTTCCCCAGGCATCATTGTTGTAGTTGGTAACCTTAGCAGCCTATCTCTCTAGGGTCTTTACATGAGGTGACTGTGGAGGGGAAAGTCTTCACGGTACCTGGAATCGACGTTGAACCAACTCATTCGGGCTCCTTGGAGGGTATACCCACGATTATGTGTGGGATCTTGCACCAGGGTGTAATTATATTAAGAAGGTCATCAACATAACTTTTCCACCTGCTTTATCCCAACCCCTTCTTATCTTGATTTTGCGATGTTGGATTTCATCGCCAACTAGTGACCTCGAAATAGAAGGTTTGTTTGCTTGGTTTGATTTTTAGATTTTATTAGTGAGTGTTGTTTGTTTCCTTAGTTGGCCATAGATTTTTTTCGTTATTTACTTGGTTCAACCAGCATTGACCTTCATCATTCATGTACGATGCAAGGGCTACCCCTGGAAGATCCGGAAGGTTACCTCCCTTTGCTTTCTAATTAACCAGAAGGCTCTCCCAAGGGAGTAGTCAACAACGAAATAGCTTTTGAAGTTGGAAGCACACACTCTTTGGAAGGGTTTCCAATTGTTTCAGATTCCTTAGAGGCATTCTGACTTCCCCCAAACCCATTGTTGAGTATTAGACGAGATCAGCATTTTCTTCGGATGAACTCATCAAGAGAAATTTATGTTGTTGAGAACATCAAAGTACCTACTAGACCTAACACAGTATCTGGAGTAGAGGATCTACTTTTTCACAGTGAATCATTTAGGACCCCGACTCACACTGTCGAAACTTCTAATCCTAGTTCCATCCCTTTGACATTTCATGATCTTTACAACAACCTAGGAGTGAGTCCTAATCAACCTATGGCATCGCAAATGCATGAGATGTTTGTTACCTATATGGTACCCTTAGACCATTTTACTGGTACTACCAGTAGTGTCACTATTGTTCCAGACCAATTGTTGGTTGGTTCTCACTCGATTCTTTCTCTCCAGATGGCCCATTCTATTATGGTCCCACAAGATACCACGGTCTCTACAGGAAATGTGGCTATCACTCAAGATCCTATTGGGAAACAAACTTCCACATAGACCAAATCCATCACTTCCTAATGGGTATAAAGACTTGAACACTTCCATTGCCATCCCTACCCAGGATCCATCTGGAGGTTCTGGACTTTTTGTTCCTCCTAGGTATAATGTTGTGAGTTAGTTTGTTCCTACACCTACCCAGGTTCTCTCCAGATAGCCTTACATTCCTCCTCTACCTTTGTTAGGAGGATATAATAGTCTTGACCCTAGTGGATCCAATCCAGTTGGGGGCATCGGTCCTTCTGTCACTTCTGGTTTTCAGATTCCTGTCAGAGGTCAACCTCAAGTTAGGGGACAACCTCAATTTGGGGAGAAACCTTAGATTGGGGGACAACCTCAACTTGGGGGGCAAGCTTAGGTTGGAGTCCATAACCCAGTTTATGGAAAAAATGTGCCTATGTTACAATCTCAACCTTGGAATCATCCTTTCCAAGGGAATCAACAACCGGCTTCGGGGAAACATCCTCAAGTTAATTCTTTTTTGCCCCCTAATCTTGGTCAACCATATCCAAGTTCTTTGAATCCAACTTGGGGTTAAAACTTTCAATCTAATGTTCCTTTTAAAGGAAACATACCTAATCAACCCAACCCTATGGGCTATCTGCCTCAAAATCCTCCACAACTGAATCTGTCAGGATTGTCTAATTATTTCCAGACTGCTTATGGTCCTACTAGTATAACTACAGGGCTTCCCCCTTAGAACTACCAGTTTCCTCGAGTGAACCGACAGTTTCCTTTTCTTGCCACTTTGGATTTACCGGATTTATCTAGGATTTTGAATGATCTTATTTTGCATTCTCTTTATTGGCCCATCATACCCGCCAAACTACCATCCGAAATTCCTAAATTTGATGGTCGAGTAGGAGAATACCCGAATAATCATGTTATGAAATTCCATCTTTGGTGTTCGTCCAACTCATTGATGGACGACTCCATAAGATTATGAATTTTCCAACGAAATCTTATGGGTTCGGCAGAAAAATGCTACATCAAGTTACCACGAGGATTATTTAATGACTTTAACACCCTATCCATGGCATTTTTAACACATTACCAGTTCCCAATTAGATACGAGACATGAACCAAAATTTTAAGTTCTTTCAAACAATCCTCATCCACTCATATCTCTGATCACATCCATGAGTGGAGGAGGAGGAGATATTTAATCAAAGTTCCTCTTCCTAATCAGCTATTAGCTGAGTGGTTTACCAAATCACTCATTGGACCCATTGCACGTGATGTTTCCATGGGTGGTGTTTTCACTGAAGATCAGGTGATTAGTCATGCTCAGTATCTAGATATTGTTTATTCACAAATGAGAACACTTTACAATTTGATCCCTGACGCTCCTCATCCTTCCACAAACCCTACCCCAACACCTTCAATAGCTTCTCATGTTATTGATGGTGTGATTGGAACCTTTCATGCTGGGACTCAGCCTGCACATGCCATTCACACCAATCCCAAATATATTGCTTCTAATGTACAAAATGCTCCTACTTCTACTCCTTCTGCCGGTAAAACCGTCGAAGTTAATTCAGTTCAATCTACACCTACCGGGAAAAATAAAAATAAAAAGAAATGGAAGGGTAAGAATAAGGAGGAAAAAAATAACAATCAACACTTTGATAAAGCCAAAATGCAACTCGCTGATGAGAAAGATAAACGTAAGACTAGTTTCCCTTGTATTATTTGTGGTGATGACCATTATACAAAAGATTGTCCCCGATGCGCTGAGGTTACTAAGTTCCTCCAAGGGACTGGGAATCCTTCTACACCTATCATCTTGTCACAACTATTTCCTTCTCAGCAATAGGCCCAATTGGTCATTCATGACCAACCCTCTCCCTCTACCTCATCTTATGTCCTTATGTGTATTGGTGACTCCAAGAAGAACGAATTTACCATTGCAACTTGAGCCAAATATTACTCTTCGTTGAAGGATAAAGTTGATGATAGACCACCTTCGTTGGTTCAACATCCTCCCCCAACTTCACCTCAGAATGGTCCTCTTCTTCTAAAATGACCGGGTCTCGATACAGTTCTTCATCCTCCTTCCAAGGGCATTGTTCAAAAGTCCTCGTTTAATCCCCATGCACGTGCTGCCCAAAACTACAGTATTGTAGAAGACCTTTCACAGGCACCCTCTGCGATCTTAGCTTTCGAAGTCCTTCAAATTGTTCCCGATCAATAGAAGGTGTTGTTAAAGGCCATTGGTGGAATTGACCCTACCGACACCAATTTGATAATCTTTGACTTGGAAGAGAATATTCCAAGGCTTCCTTCTCAGCTATCATTTCAGATCCAAGTTGGTGTAGGAAAAAAGAATATATGTACAATTATTATTGACAAAGGAGCCTCGACTTGCATTATTTCCATTACTTGTTGGAAAGTCATTGTCTCTCCTTCCCTTACCAAGTCGCACAATACACTTAAGGCCTTCAATGGTACAGGTTTTAAACCTTACAGTGTTCTTCCCTTGTTGTCTATTACGTTGGAAGGTAAATCGGTCAATGTAGAGGTTGAGGTCTTCGATGCACCTCTTGATTATAATATTCTACTTGGTCGTAGTTGGATCGATTCCATGCATGCAGTTGTGTCTACCCTTTTCTGTGTGAGACGTTTCATACATAAAGAAAGGTCGTTACTATTGACCAACTGACCTTCTTTAATTATGATTCTTGTACTAGAAACGTTCCTTTTTTTCTCAAAGACACCTCCCAATTATGAGAATGTCAGGATGGGTCTTTTAAAAGAATCAACCTTGATGGGGACATTTCCAATCCCACCACCCGATATACCTCCTCCTTTTTCTCTTCAATTAACATGATCTCCACCACTATTCGTGAAACCCCTTAGTCTTATGATATGTGGATAGTACCCAACCCTGGTGATTGTCTTTGTTACAGTAACAAGATTCCTTTAAGTCTGATCAAAACCGCTTATCAAGCTATTCAATTGGCAACCCCCTCTCCTCCTTCTCTCTATGATACATCTCCGGATCCATTTCACGTGATCTTTCCTACTGACGAGATGATCATGTCAGTAATGTCTATGGAAGATACTCCATGGGATGATGGCCATCATCGTTCTATCCTCTTCCTAGAATGTGATACCATAGGGAATTACCAATGGATTTCGACCCCGTTGACCATTGTTGTTATTTCTTCAGTCCCTGAGTCAACACATGATGTCTTGTACGAAGGGAACTTGAGTAACATTTCACATATCATTCCTCTTGACATATCGATTAAACCTAGAGTCATGGAAAATGTTCATGTCGATGCCTCATGTTCTATTACTGAGGTCTGTACCTATAAATCCCTTTTTCAGGAATTTTGTGACATTTTTTCCTGGAGTTATGAATAAATGCTAGTTATTTATCCTGATATCAATGTGCATGAGATTAATACATATCCGGATGCTAAACTTGTTAAGCAGAGACTTCACCCAGTCCATCCACGTAAATTTGTTTCTATCAAGCTTGAAGTTGAAAAACTTCTTAAAGATGGCTTTGTCTATCCTATGTCTTTGACCGATTGGGTATCCAATCTTGTTCTGGTGAATAAGAAACAAGTTACAATCCTCGTTTGTGTAGATTATAGGGATCTAAATAAATCTTGTCCTAAGGACAATTATCCAATCCCTTTCGTTGACCAGATCATTGATGACTGTGTTGGGAGTGAAATCTTCTCCTTGATGGACGGTTTCTCTAGCTATAATCAAATTAATATTTTACCAGCGAATCAACACAAGACTTCTTTTATTTTCCCTTGTGGAACCTTCGCCTACAGGAAACTACCCTTTAGTATCAAAAATGATGGTGTGACCTTTCAACGCGCTATGTCTTACACTTTTCATGACATTAAGCACATTGTGCAACCCTATCTCGATGGTCTATCGGTGCATTCCATGCGTCGTCAAGATCACCCGACACATTTACGGGTCATTTTTGTATGTTGTTGTTATTATCACATATGTTTGAATCCGCACAAATGTGTTTTTTGTGTGGAATCCAGTCGACTTCCTGGTTTCATTATGTCTATACATGGGATTTGGGTAGACCCTTTAAAGGTTGAGGCTATTCTTAATCTACCTCCTCCTCCCACGTTACGCCAGCTCCAAATTTTGCAAGGGAAGGTAAACTTTTTACATCGATTCATTCCCAATTATGCTAAATTAACGAAAGGATTCACTCAGATACTCAAGAAAGGTTATGAATTTGTATGGGACAATACTGAAAACAAATATTTTGAGGCTTTCAAACTTGCCTTAACCTGTACACCATTATTGTTTCCCCCTGACTATAGCCGAGATTATTTCTTGTACTTAGCTGCTTCGGACTCTACCATTTCCATGGTTTTAGTCCAAGAGGATGATTCACATGATGAGCATGTGATCTAATATTTGAGTTAGAGTCTCACGACTACCGAAACCAAATAGCTACATGTGGAGAAACTTGGCTTGGAAGCTGTTCAAGTTGTTCAACATTTTCGTCACTAAATCTTATTACGCAAGACCACAGTTATTTATGATTGCAACCCCATGCATATTATTACTCGAAAATTGTTGGGGGGAAAGTACTCCAAATGGATAGTGATTCTCCAAGAGTTTTACTTAGAGTTTAAACGTGCCAAGTCAAAGAAATATTTGTCTTTTTGTCGAATTGATATGTGACCTTCCCTCCACTGAGACAGAAAATGTGGCAAAGGATTCCTTACTTGACGAATCCCTCTTTCTAATCAGTTCTGATGACGTATGGTATGGAGATATCATCCTATATCTCTAGACTCAAACTTTATGACCTACTCATTCCAGTACAGATCATCGTCATATATGGTATCAAACCCATCAATACATCATCCTTAGTGATACCCTTTACCGTCGTGGTATTGGTTCTATATGTCAACGATGTATCACCTACGATGAAGCTGAGAAAGCTATGACTATCACTCTGGAGCATGTGGCGGTCATATGTTTGGGTATGCCATTGCCAAAAAGATCTTGCAAGTTGGTTATTTTTGGCCTTCATTGTTTAAGTATTGCATTATTGTCATCCAAAAATGCCATGCTTGTCAAACTTATAACAATAAGATATGATCTCACCCTGCTCCTCTCCACCCTGTAGTTTCCGTCGGTCCATTCGCCAAATGGGGTATTCACTTTATGACACGTAACCCTCACTTGATCGGAGGGCATGGATACATCATTGTAGTTGTGGATTATTTCACTAAATAGGCCGAGGAGATGCCTACATTTGATAACACTGGGAAAACTACAGAATATTTTTGGCCTTCA
This sequence comes from Picea mariana, assembly GCA_032191745.1. Lineage (NCBI taxonomy): Eukaryota > Viridiplantae > Streptophyta > Pinopsida > Pinales > Pinaceae > Picea > Picea mariana. Next base: position 8,904 of record JASDQU011442642.1, on the reverse strand, counting down.
TTGTTTAAGTATTGCATTATTGTCATCCAAAAATGCCATGCTTGTCAAACTTATAACAATAAGATATGATCTCACCCTGCTCCTCTCCACCCTGTAGTTTCCGTCGGTCCATTCGCCAAATGGGGTATTCACTTTATGACACGTAACCCTCACTTGATCGGAGGGCATGGATACATCATTGTAGTTGTGGATTATTTCACTAAATAGGCCGAGGAGATGCCTACATTTGATAACACTGGGAAAACTACAGAATTGTTCATATTCAATCATATCACTACTAGATTTGGTGTCCCCCAAGCCATCGTTACTGATCACAATAGTTATTTTTGAAATTTTATGTTGTCTGAACTTACTAACAAGTTGGGTCCTCGCCATGAAAACTTAACCCCCTATTATCCACAGGCCAACAGCCAGGTTGAAGCAATCAACAAGGTTATCATTGCTATGCTTCGAAGGATGATAGGAATTCATAAGACAAATTGTCACACAATGTTGTTCTCAGCATTATGGGCCTATCGGACATCTGTTAAGTTTGCCACGGGATTCACACCTTTCTAGCTAGTCTATGGTATCGAAGCAATTTTGTTGATTGACTGTGAGATACCATCTTTGAAACTAGTCATTGAACTTCTCCCTAATACCTCTGTTGAAGAGGAAATTCTTTTGTATTTGATGCAATTAGACGAAACTTGTCATGATGTCTCCTTAGTCATTAAAACTCACAAGAAACGTTTCAAAGCCCAATATGAAAAGCATGTCAAGCCATGTGTTTTTTCTGAAGGCAATCTAGTTCTTCTTTACAACCAAGATTGTTATTTGATAGGGGCCAGTAAATTCAAGCCCATGTGGTGGGAGTGTTATATTTTCAAATGAGTGTTGGAGAAGGGAGATTATGAGCTGGTTGATTATGATGGAACCCCTTTGAGTGAACCTAGAAATGGGATTTACTTGAAGAAGTACTATGCTTAAGTCATTTTTGCATGAGTGCTTGTATTTTAGTGTATAATATTCTCGTGTGTTTTTTCTTTGTTTGGTTTCGAACTTTAGCTTCTTACCTGCATTGTGCTTGGTTATCAGATGTCAGTGTCTTCACTACCCTACCTTAGCTTCATTGATGGAGCTAGTCATAGTACTCAAAAATTAGCATATGCTGCTTAGGAAATCTATGCACCTATAGATGAATTGATTAGTCTACATGGTGTTTTCCTTGGTTGTGAAACTAACAATATTTTGGAATACAGTGTTGTTGGCCCTTGGTTATGGAAGGAAGTGAAGAACAAGTAAGAAAATGTGAAAAGTGAACTTTGTGGGAGACACAGTGACTCTCACTGGGATGAAGTGAGCAAAAGAACAGAAAAGATGGAGCGAAGCGAGGAAATGCAAGTCATTGGATGAGGAAATCAAGGATGAAATATTGACAAGGAATATGGATAGTGGACAACTCAGCAAGCAGAAAAAGCCACCGTTGGATTCTTTGGAGCACCACATGAGAAGGAAGGAAAGGCAAGCTGGCAAAGCCCGAAAAAAGTGGGTCAAGTTGACCTAAGGTGTTAGACACCTAGGGTTTTGGTATTTAGGGTTTTATCACCTAGGTTACAGCCTAAGGCTATCGGTGAGGTATTGTAATGTATAAATAAATGTCAAGAGGATCTGGGTCAAGTCGGTACAAGTTGGTAATTCTGCAATACAATATTGTTATTGATCTAGCTATAGTATTGTGTGAGGGATCATTATATTGAGAGAGAGAAGTGTTGAGAAAGAGGAATCCTTCTGGTATTGTAAGATATTTTGTTGTGTGTGGAGTTCAAGTCCTGCAGCTAGGTGCACAAGAAGAGGAGAGAAAGAGAGAGAAGAAAGAGGATCTTCTAGATAAGAGCGCAGATAAGAATTGTATGCTTTACCTTAATAAATCATAAGCACAATTATGTGGATGTAGCCCTAGAGAGAGGATGAACCATGTACATATGTTGTTGTGTGTGTGATTGATGCTTTGATATTTGTCATTGTTATATTGTTACCTGCCTTATTGTATTAAATCAAATATATAGCTATGAAGGATAGATCTAGCTAGTTGAATGATATATTCATGTTTTATTGTTGTTGTAATAGATCTGCTTGATATTCCCCTGGTTGTAGATGTCTCTATACTGCAACCCCTTCATAGCTGCTTAAGGTGAGACTGCATCTACTTCGTAGGTGTTTCCAAAAGGGCCAATAGCTAGGTCTTGTTGGTGCGCTCTTGGAGCTAAACCCTGGGTCTTCCCTTGTGCCAACAAATGGTTCTGTTGTCGGGAAAGTAATCTTCATGAGGGAATGTCAAGGTGGTTCCCATCGAATACAGATATTCAAAAGTGGATAGAAGATCAAGAGACGGACTTCGTTGAAGCCCAGAATAAGAACCCTAACCTTAGTACAAAAGATTGGTTGGAGAAATATATCTTTACCGACATTCACGAGATATTCTTTGGATGGATCCATAAAGAGATACATGAGTGGTTAGCTAGGTTAGCAGATACCCAGTTCGATATAAGACCTAGATATCTTGTAGTTTGGACATCGGCACTGATCCAGAAGGTTAAAAGGGTTGATAACATTGTATCCAGGGCAGTAGATCACTGGTTTGATAGTACCATTGGAGGGTATATCACTGAGTTTGATGTTGACAAAGTAGAGTCATATAGCCAAGCTGAAAGATATTTCTTTAAAGGACCTAGAGGAAAATTTTTACAAGTCCTGAAGTTGAGACTCAAGATGTTGTTGCATGAGAAGAAGATCTTGAATATACAGTAGATCAAGAATATTTTAAAAGGCTAATGTTCGAAAATTTGGACAGCGACAATGACACAGAAGCGAGACATACGCGCAGTGGAAGAGTATTTCAAGGGGTCCACCTTGAGAACCTCTTTAAGAAAAACTACGGGGAAGAGGGTCTCTACAATGGAGAAGAGGCAGATCTGACAGATGAAGAACATTCACAACTCGTGGGGCCAGAGGAAGAAGCAACCTGTGAACTTCGCCGAAACGATCCAGAAACCTCAGGAACTATGCAGGCTACTGAAGTAAGTAATATCAATCCTCCTGTTGTTTCAGAAATGCTAAGTAATCTGACCATTCCAAATCACCAGAGTTCGCGGAGCCCTATTACTAACAGCTCAGCATCCACTCAGACAGGAAACCTATTCAACTCCATGGTAGATGAGATGAGGCTCCCTATCTTTAGAGGAGATGGATATGAAGATCTTGATCAGCACTGGTTCCTGTGTGAGGTTATATGGAACATTAAAAATACTACTGATGAAGTTGTTAAAAGAAACCAGTTTAGCACTACACTGAGAGAATGTGTNAGCTGAAAGAGATCAAGCAAAAGGTAGCCGAACCTGTTTAGGAGTTCGATCAGAGATTCAATACCCTTACAAGAAGATTGACCTTTAAGATCCCGGACAAGCAGAACAAAGAATGGTTCAACATTGCTCTCTTACCACATATCAGATTCCCCCTGATACAGCAGAAGATTTCTTCGCAGGCAGAAGCATTGGAGATCACCATGAATCTTGAATCAGACCCTATGGGAGAATCTAGCTTAGGTATGAGTCAGATCTTGAGTCAGCTAACTAGTTTGTCTCTATAGGTCGAAGACATGAAGAAAGACAAGGGAAAATACAAAAGAGAAGACATCTAGTGTGTCAGATGTAGATCAGAAGGTCATGACAAGGAACACTACCCTCTATTCAATGAATACCTGGCTTCTGGAGCTCCGAGCCCCTTGAAACAAGTCACCTTACCCTGGTGCGAAGTATGCCGAAATCATCATCATGCTGGTGAGTGTTATTACATGCATAAATGCGTTCACACACCCAAAAACTTGTATTGCACATTCTGTAAATCAGTAGGGCATGAAGATAGATATTATAGAGCTTATGATCTCATGCATGAAATATCAAGAGACATATACAAGATCCAAGGCGAAGTACATCAAGAAGGAAACAATACAGTATAACTCCCTAGGAAGAGGAAACTTCAATCCTCGCGGTGGATACAGAGGACGAGGACGAGGAGGAGGAATGGGCCAAGGATGAGGACAAATAATCTATTATAATTGTGTGCAACTAGGACATTTAGCAAGGGACTATCAGAACCCTTGTACCACTTGCAGTTATTGCAACTCCTTCGAGCACATCATTGAGGACTTCCCTGTGCTGCTATCCAAGATTCAGGAAAGATGAGAACCCCAGCAAAACCCACAAGTGAAATTGATCTATGTTGAACCATGCAGATCATACCCTAGAGTCATTGTTATTACTCAAGGAGGTGATGCTACAGGACAAGATAGAGTGACCCAAGGGAATCCTATAGAAGAATTAGGAATCAGAAAAGCTATAGAAAAGACCCAAATCTTTGATGAGAAGAAACAAAGACAAATATTTGAGGAAGCAAGGAAAGATTTCAAACCAGATCAAGGTTCTTCATCCAAAACATGACCAAAAATAAGAGAGTATGGGATGCCTCGGGCATTTGATCAGTTGTCTTTGCCAAAAGGAGGAAAAGAAGTTAGTAAGCTCATTGATTTTCTATACACTTGTATTAAGTTAATTCAGGATGAGAACGTTGTGCAAGAACTACAAAACTTAATCAGGAAATATGAGTTAGGGAAGATAGACCCCTTACTGAATAGGGAAGTACACCAAATTGGTAAGAAGAGAAGGATAAATAAAGAATTACATTTGAATTCTCAAATAGGAGAGTATGATATAGACTATGTGGTCCTCGACTTAGGGTTAGAGGTCAATGTCATGACGAAGAAAACTTGGGAACTAATGAGAAAACTGAGGTTGATATATTCCCCTATCAAACTTAGGATGGATAATTAGCAAGATGTCAGCCCATTCGGATGATTGGAGCATGTCCCTGTGGACATCGACAAAGTTAGAACCTTTGCAGATTTTGAGGAAATTGAAATTGTTGATGACAACTACCCTTACCCTGCATTGCTAGGAATTGATTGGGCCTTCAACAATTCCACTGTTTTTTATTTGAAGAAAATACGGATGACATATGAAAGAGATGGCCTTAGGTTCATTACACCCTTATATCTAGATGAAGGTCTGCGATACACAGTGCCCATCAACGAAGAATATCATGCATACGAATTGGAAAACATCTACAAACTAACAATCAAACAGCAAGATTACATCAACCCTACAGCCAATGGGAATCTAAGTTGGTGAAGTGACAGTGCATGCTCATCAGATTCAGAAGAATCACTGGAGAACTGGCAGAACCAAATGTATGAAGTATCTACCATAATATGTGCTAGATTAACTAGAGAAGTTCATTGGATCAGCACAACAGTGAGTAAATTACTCACATTTGATGGTCGAAACACTTTAGAATCCTTCCTATCAGATTTTGAAACAAGTGTACCAATACAACAGATATTGTTGGCAATGGAGGAGGCCCTGAAAGCCACACCAACAAGATGGTGGGGGACACATAAAAGAAATATCACAGACTGGACCCAATGTCGAACCTTGATGACAACACTGTTCTCAGCATAAGCATTAAGTTGAAAAGTAAGATATACCAGCCTAAGTTTACCAAAGGACCACTGGTGAAGCTATGAAGAGGGCTGGAGTGACATTCCCTGAGAAAAATGGGTGCACATATTCATTAACACACTGAACACGGCCCCCATCAATTGGTACCTTCAAGTGAAGATGTGCCTCATCACTATAGATTGGGAAGGTATGATTCAGAACTTTGTAACCACCTTTTTATTTGAAAGTGAATATCCTTCAGTAGACCAAGCATTACAGATTGTGAGAAAGAAGGTATTGCAGGAAGCATCTAGCTTCCCTATGGAACAAGAAGAGGACGAATGGACTATGCCTCTCCAGAAATTGCAGAGTTGCTACAACATCAATGTTGATGACGACGATGACACCAGGAAGGTAAACATCACTAAAACAGAAGGCCAAAGAAATGTGGAAGGACCAGGAGTTGAGCTACCATTTATTGGTCATCCAATCAAGACTAAAAAATTCAACATTGGGACAGAGGTGACATCGAAGCTTGCCAATGTTGGAGATTATTGGGATGTTGCTACCATTAACAAGATTACAGAGTTACTGCACGAGTATCAGGACTTGTTTCCGACCACTTTCACTGATATGAAGGGTATCAAAGGTCCTATAGGAGAAATGAGTATCCCTTTGAAACTAGGTGCAAAGCCAGTCAAGAAAAGACCCTACAGATTGAACCCAAAATATAAGAAAAAAGTGAAGATTGAGCTCGACAGAATGATGGAAGCAGAGATTATTGAACCTTTCGAAGATTCAGAGTGGATTATCCCTATGGTCATGCAAGACAAGAAGACATGATAAATCAGGATATGTGTGGACCTTAGAAAGTTGAATGATGCCTGTCTGCATGACCCTTTCCCTACACCATTGACTAATGAAGTATTAGACAACATGGAAGGCCAGGAAGTATATTCTTTTACAGATGGATTTTTAGGATACCATCAGATCTAGATTTCTAAGGAGGATCGCCACAAGACCATGTTTACCACAAAATGGGGATCCTACCAATATACAGTAATGCCATTCGGACTGAAGAATGCCCTAGCCATATTTTCCAGGGTGGTAATCGAAGCCTTCAAAGAATTTTTGCATAAATTTTTAGAAGAATATTTTGATGATTGAACTGTGTTTAGTTTGTTGAAAAATCATATTGAATTTCTAAGGATAATGCTAGATAAATGAAGGCAGTGTCAAATTTATTTGAATCTAAAGAAGTGCATCTTATTCTCACCATTTGGAGTGTTATTAGGCCATATTGTATGCAAGCAGGGATTATTGGTTGATCCATCTAAAATTGCAATTATAGTTGATTTTCCACCTCCTACTTTAGTCAAACAACTGTGCAATATGCTAGGACATACTGGATATTACAGGAAATTCATTAAAGGCTATGGCCAAATCACAAAAACGATGGAGAAGTTGTTGAAGAAGGACTGTCCATTTGGTTGGACAGACAAATGCCAGTAGAGCTTCGACATGATGAAACAAAAGATGGTCACTACGCCCATTCTGGTTTTTCCAGATTGGAGGAAAGAGTTTCACATACACGTCGATGCATCTTCTATTGCATTGGGAGTAGTACTGGAACAACCACGAGAAGTGGAGATTGACCATCCGTTAGCTTTTGCTAGCAGGAATCTATCTATAGGAGATCAACTACACCACTACCAAGAGAGAAGGATTAGCCATGGTGTATGCATTGCAAAAATTTTGCCTCTACTTGTTGGGAGGACACTTTAAAATGTTTACAGATCACTCTGTGCTGAAATATCTAGTCAACAAGCCAGTGTTGGGGGGGAGAATATGAATATGGTTTTTGTTGTTCCAATAACATGATTTTGAAATCATAGTTAAGCCAGGAAGAATGAACAAGGGTCCTGACCACTTGTCGAGGCTAAAACATGGCGAAGAACCCACCAGTTTGGAGGATACATTGTCGGATGCACAACTACTCACCATTAGAAAGATTGACGACCACTTCGCAGACATAGTCTAGTTCCTGTCAATAGGAATGGAATCTAGTGAGTATACAATTCCCTAGAAGAAACAACTAGTGGTGTGTGTTGTAGACTTTTCACTTATAGTTGGTGATCTATACAAATTGGGACTTGATGAGATACTAAGAAGATGCGTTATGGAGACAGAGAGACCATTGATCCTTGCAGAATCTCATGAAGGCATCGAAGGAGGACACTATGCAGGGAGAGAAACTATGCAGAAGGTCCTGAGAGATGGCGTTTAGTGTCCCACCTTACACAGAGATGCTAAAGATTATGCCAGAACCTGCGATGTATGCCAAAGATTTGGGAAACCATCTAGAAGAGATGAAATTCCATTAGCATCGCAGGACCCTACTAGCATTTGAAAAGTGGGCCATTGACTTCGTGGGACCTATAAAACCACCAGGGAAGCGCACAGGAGCAAGGTGTATCATTACTACGATAGAATACTTAACTAGATGGGTCGAAGCCAAAGCAGTTAAAGACTATAGTGCAACTACAGCTACGCGTTTTATATTTGATGACATAATAACCAGGTTTGGATGCCCCAAGATCCTTATGAGTGATCAAGGTACACACTTCATCAATAAGACAGTTGAAGCCCTGATTGAAGAATTTACAGTCCACCATCAGAAGAGTACACCTTACCATCCACAAGAAAATGGAACAGTTGGAGCATTCAATAAGATCTTGGAGACAACATTAACGAAGATTTGCATTGTGAATAAGGATGACTAGGACTTAAGAGTACCTGCAGTACTGTGGGCCTATCGAACCACTTGCAAGAAATTAACAATGCAGAATCCTTTCAAGTTGGTTTATGGTCTTGAAGTTGTTGTACCGATGGAATACTTGGTACCAAGATTAAGAATTGTTGCTTTTATAGGTATGGATGACACTGGTGTTGTTCAAGAAAGGCTTGCACAATTGGTTGAACTGAAAGAATACAAATTCATTGCAGTATTCCACCAACACGTTTAGAAGAAATGAGAGAAGGCATATCATGACAGTAACATCAAGAAGAAGGCATTCAAACAAGGTGATTTAGTACTTGTGTATGACAGTAAGTTTATAAAACATCCACAGAAGTTCAGAACACATTGGCTTGGACCATATGAGATCGACTATGTTACAGAAGGAGGATTTTCACAACTGAAGACATTGAACGGAGAGTGGAAGGAAGGATTAGTGAATGGGAGTCAGTTGAAGTTGTACTATGACAACCAGCTACCTCATAGATCGTAGTAGAAGCATGAGAAAAAGGTTCTACATGCCAGGTGCAGTTGAAACTGGGTACTAGACATATAAAAGATAGTCTGCACAAG
>JASDQU011442641.1:7111-20784 GCA_032191745.1 Picea mariana | reverse complement strand
TCATCACAATTATAACAGAGGCCTTGGAGTTGGCGTTCAGCCATTTCATCCTTGGTCAATTTTTGGATTTTTAATGGGGTGGAGGGAGTAGTGGGGTTTACTAGTTTAGGGCGGGGGATAAAGGAAGGCTTACAGTTTTGAGAGGAAACAATTTGTTGTGCTTCTTTATCTTTTTTGGTATCCTCCATCCAAGTCGTAGGTCTAGCCATGAGGACATGGTCTTGAATCTCCTCCTTGAGTCCACTGATAAAACACTCTCGAAAGAAAGCATCGGTCATGCCCTCTGTTCGAAAAGTTAGACGCTCAAATGCAGCTATGAAGTCTTCTACTGTGCCTGATTGCTTCAATTTTTTCAAATGGCCCAAATGGTTGGTGTCGATGTCAAAGTGTTCATAAAGCTCAGCAACAAATTGGGTCCAAGCAATATACCCTTAATGGGAAGTTTTTCACCATTGCCACCATTGTCATCATTCTTGATCTAGATGGAGAACACCATACTGGAGTTTGGTCAAGTCATTTGTAATGTTGTAGAGAGAGAAATAATGCTTCATTTGGGTGACCCAACTACTGGGGTATGAGCCATCAAATTTGGTTACATCCACCCGTGGAAGGCATATGTCCCTTTGAAAGTGATGGGGTTGAAAGGAATGGCAAGAAGTTTCACCTTCGGTCTTTTTATGTGCATCAGGAAAAGAGTCATTGGTAGGGATCTTGAGTTTAGTGCAGAGTGATGCAAAGAGAGATTCAAGCTAGGTGGTCAGTTCATGTTTGACTTCCGCCATTGCAGAATGCATGGCTACATTTACAGATGCATTTATGGAGGCATCACGGGAGGTAATAGTCGCACTGAGTTGTTGCACTTCTTGTTGGGTCTTGAGTAAACCAGATTGAAAGGTGTTGAAACAAGACTCTAGTTCTTGGCTATGAGTATGGGCCATGAGGATGGGTGAATTGAAAAGAAAGCGGGCGGGGTTAGAAATTTCCAGACCTTTTTTTTTTTTTTTTACAGTTGTGGGGTTATACTTTGGTCTGGAGAATGTTGCAGTGTTGAAATCCCCAAATTCTAAACCAGAGAGTATTTACTTAGCAACTTGAACACAGATGTGCGTCAATAGATCTCGCCGATTTAATTTGTGTATGTTGTTGTTTATGTTCCTCAAGGGTTAGGTATTCAAGGGTTCTACAGACAAGGGTTTACCCTGTTCTATAGCTTTTTGATATACGTGTGGGGTCCAACAGTAGTACTCAACCCAATATCTCAGGGCACTAACTAAGGAGGATAGATTGTACCCTTAGCCGTACTACCCGACTACCCAGGTACTAGATAGTATCTTCCCGAGTGCTGTTCTTGGTGACACTATAGTAGTCTGGCGGCCAATAGGTTTATCTAAAGAGGGATTTAGGAAATCTAGGCCAATCCATACACAGGTGTTGTTTGATGTGCTACCACTCGAAGGGGTACCAACAGGGGTTACAAGGGCGGCCAACAGATGTGCGCTTCAGAACCACTTGTATTTCCTGCATGTATGAATCCATCAACCGTAGGTTTATGCGTGTAACGACAGATCTTTGTGGATTAAAGACGCTAGAATACGTCTCTACCCTGAAAAAAAAAATACCCACAATTTTTGCCAAGGAAAGTGCTCTGATACCACTTGCAAGATACCAATTATATAAAATATGCAAAAAAGAAATAAAATGCTAGAAATTGCAGAATAATAGTAAAATATCCAGCATAATCTTCATAATACACAAAAAAGATATACTAAATAGAAGTAGAAAAAGCACTTTGATTCAAAAAGAAATGTTCACATGCCTCTTCAAGGGGGCAACCTCCAGTCGAGCAACGCTTTGTTACAATAATATCCAAGCTAGGGTTCTCATACCCTCGCCCCTTATTTATACTAAATATGTCTATTAAGAGAAGCATCTAGAGGAAGATCCTTCTAGAAGCGGAAGCTTCTATTAGGTCTTCTTACATCCGCCTTATTCTATTTTATTGAAAGGCCTTATTAATATTGACCTTTATTACATCCGAATACATTGATCTACCTATGTGCGGGTTAGGACCTTAACACGATATCCCAAAAACTACCTTTTGAACTTGGTTTGGGAATTACGAGTTTGTTGTAGTACCTTTTGGATTGATCAATGCACCAATAGTATTCATGAACCTCATGAACAACGTATTCTGGAAGTACTTAGACCGTTTTGTACAAGTCTTTCCAGATGGCATCCTCATCTATTCCGAAAATGAAAGAGAACATGAGGAACACTTATGAGTGGTGTTGTCCTTCCTTAGAGAGAAAAAAATGTATGGGAAGTTGTCGAAGTGTTCCTTCTTCCAGAGAGAGAGCCACTATTTAGGTCATATCATTTTCGGTGAAGGAATCTCTGTGGACCCAGAAAAGGTAAAGGCCATTAGGGAGTGGCCAGTGCCGAAAAATGCCCATGAGGTGAGAAGCTTCATGGGGCTAGCAGGTTATTATCGGAGATTTGTGGAAGGGCTCTCTAAAATAGTGAAACCCATCACCACTTTGCAGCGCAAGGGGGTCAAGTATGAATGGAAAAAATAATGTGATAGTGCATTCATCAAGCTTAAGAGGTTACTAACTTGTGCGCCAATTCTATGAGTGTCGGATATGGAAAAGGACTTAATAGTCTGCACGGATGCCTCAAAGAAAGGGTTAGGGGCCGTACTAATGCAGGATGGAGGATTGATAGCTTATGCATCAAGGAAGTTGAAGAAACACGAAGAGATATACATGACTCATGATTTAGAGTTGGCAGTTGTAATGCTATCTTTGAAACTTTGGAGGCACTATCTTGTGGGACAAAACTTTGAGCTCAAAACAGACCATCAAAGTTTAAAACATCTCTTCACTCAAAGGGATCAGATAGCCAGGAAAAGGCGATGGAGTGAGTTTATGAGTGAGTATGATTTTGGTATTTCGTACATCAAGGAGAAGGAAAATGTGGTCACAGATGCCTTGAGTAGGAGACCACATATCTTCTCCTTGGTACCATTAAAGGTCAATCTAAGGGAACGTGTGTTGATGAAACTCCAAGGAGACAGTTGGTATTTAAAAGTTACTTCAAACCTCCAAAGCGGGAGGCAATTAGATCCAATGTATGAAGGATATAGTCTGGAAGAAGACAGAATGTTAATATATTGAGGAAGGATGTACATCCCTGAATATGGGGATATTCGAAGCATCATACTAAAGAAATCCCATAGAGCACTTTATTGTGCACATCCAGGTGTGAAGAAGATGTACGCAGACATGAGGAAGCTCTTCTTCTAGGTATGCATGAAGTGCGATGTAGTCCATTTCATCACCAAATGCCTAGAGTTTCAACAAGTGAAAGCCAACCACCATCACCCGACACGCCTCCTACAACCCCNAGAGTGCTCATTTTATTCCAGTTAGAGACACTTACAATGTCACTGATGTGGCAAGTGTGTTTGTAAGTGAGGTCATCTGTTTGCACGGGATAGCTAAGAAGATCATTTTAGATAGGGACTCCAGATTCACTTCTAGGTTTTGGACAAGTTTGCAGTCATCGTTGGGGACCTAGTTGAACTTAAGCACAACTTTTCATCCTGAAAGAGATGGGAAAACTGAGAGAGTAAATCAACTCATGGAAGACATGCTTAGGTTGTATGTCATGGATAATCAAACCCATTGGGAGAAGTACCTACCTTTGGTAGAGTTTTCCTATAATAACAACTTTCATAGCTCCATCAGAATGCCACCATATGAAGCTTTGTATGGAAGGGCATGAAGAACATTGTTGAGTTGGGATAGATTAGAAGACCGAGTAACAGTTGGGCCAGAATTGATTCAAGAGATGGAGGAACATGTGATTCAAATTAGGCAGAGACTAAAGGAAGCATAGGATAGGAAGAAAAGTTATGCGGATGCACACAGGACCAACTGAAGTTATGAAGTGGGAGACTATGTTTTCATTTGTATCAGTCCTAATAAGAGTACCATACGGTTCGGGAAGGGGACAAATTTGTCACCTCGATTTATAGGACCATTCAGAATCCAAGAGAAAATTGGACCTGTTGCCTATCATCTCATACTGCCAGCCCACTTGCATAAAACTCATAATGTTTTTCATGTATCTGTTCTACGTCATTATGTTTTTGATGAATCACATAAAATAAATTGGAAGGAACTGCAGGTATTGGACACAGGAACCCTCACGGTAGAACCGTTACGTATATTGGACCATAGAGTCCGACAGCTCAGGAACCGTCTGGTAGACCAAGTTAAGGTCCAGTGGGACAAGTATACTCCAGGATATGCTACTTGGGAAGACGCTGAGACACTACAATGATACCATCCCTCACTTTTTTGACCACCTCGAGAATATTTTCTTCGAAGGTTGGGTGTATGTAACACCACCTTTTGACTTAGACAGCCAGGATTACCTAAGGCCTACACACTTTTATTTTCTAATCACAAGTGAAACTATTAAATGATACACTTGAAATTTTTAAGATGTATGAATCTTTATGAATGTTTATATGTATTTGAATAATGATGGATATGATGCGATATATTGTGAGAATGTAAATTATATGAATGTTTAAATGTTATTGATGATGATGGATATAATGCGATCTACTATGTGAATGCAAATTTTATGAACGTTTAAATGCTATTGATGATGATGGATATGATGTGATATATTGTCTGAATGAGTATCCTATGAAGGTTTAAATGTTATTAGAATGATGTTGGATATGATGCAATCTATATTGCAAATGATAATTTTAAGAATGGGTGTCGAAATTGAATTATGGGATATTATGAGATCTATTTCTAACTTGAAAACTTTGATGTTAAGTTGTTGGTATGTGGATACCGAATTGAAATGATGGTTGTATGCAATTACATGATGATAATGCATAGAAATGTATCAATTGCAGGTTATGGGCTATGAAATAGCCAAGGGATAATGATGATGAAAGAGGATTTCATGACCACTGGTCGAGAAACAATATGGTATGAATATTTTTATGTGAAATTATATTGGTTTTGATGCATTGCTATGATATGTGGACCAATGCATGATTTCAGGTGATGAGACTACCCAAAACTGAATAAACGACGACAAAACTCCCAGCAACACGATGCCACTGTATATTCCATTGTAGGATGTGGACCCTAGTTATGATTTAGAGGGGTGGAGGCATTTCCCACCGTGTATCCTCTGAAACCTAAAGTCATGGGAGGACGGTGTTATCTCACACTCCCCTAGACGTGTGATGATGACTGTTAGTTGTCTGCTGGGGAAGCTTGGTCGAGATAGCGACACTTCTGCTTACAGATTCTATTTGGAGTTAGGTCAATATCGTTGATGCTCCAAGATAGTACATTAGAGGAAGGATAGGAATGGAAGATGGAAGTAAGTTAGGGAGGAAGGATGAGAAGAAATAGTTGAGAGTGTATGGAGATTTGTCTTATGGTGGAATTTATTGGTTTTCCTTCTGTAAAGAAAATGCATATATATATGAATATTCATAATTATGTAATTAAATTATAATTGTCTCAATAACATTGTTGAGCTAGATAATTGAAATTAAAGGATTTCGCAAACATTAGATTGGTTTATTTTCTTTTCTAAAATGAATAGTCTTGTTGAAGGGATTGGATGCATATGGAAATTACTATAGAGATGATAGTTATTGATATTAGTACATGAACAAGACTTGTATGTACTAGCTACAGATGCATTTCATGTGCATGTACACTAGTATGAATGAGTTTCTTGGCTTACTTACTAATAATGATGGTTATTTGTTATGAATGTGTGAACCATGTTTATTTTCTCTTCTATCATAAAATACCTTAACTTTGGGACAAATTTTCCTAAAGGGTGGGTGTATGTAACAACCCTAGTTAAATAGTTACATAGGGTTTATCAAGTATAGTTAATTAAATAATTAAATGTCCTAATATATTTTAGTTAAACAATGATTATTTATTAATAATATTAAGTAATTAATTAATTGTTTATTAATTGTTTATATCTGTTGATTAATTAATTAATTAATTAATTAACTCATTAAAGGTTAGGGTAATGAATTAAGAGCTTAATAATTTTTATTTATTTATTATAAAACTTTACGTATGCAGGGGGATGAAGCATTGAGTGGAGGGATAAGGTAATAAATGGAAGGATAAGGTAATAAATGGAGGGATAAGGTAATAAATGGAGGGATAAGGTGGGTGGCATTAAAGGAGGGTAGGATTCAGTGAATGGAGGGGGGGATATGACTGGGCAGAGGCCTTCAAGAATGGATTATGAAAATTTGGGACAGGAGCATTATTGCAAGAGAGGACTATATTTTCTAAGGGATATTTTATGGTTTGGAGTTTGGGTGAACTGTTGTAGGGGACACCAGGTTGTTGGGATTTTTGGGCTTGGGGGCCAGGAATCCTCATAGAATCCTGGAGCTAGGGAGTTGGATAGGATGCTCCTAGATGGCTAGGTGGTTAGTCGGTTTTGGGCAGGCTTTGGTCAGAGCATCAGATAGAGTTTTGGGCAAGGCAACAGAGAGGACAACCAAATATTGGGAAAATAGCATCATCCAGAGGTATCTATATTCATGAATTTGTTGGGTTATGGATTTGTTATGTAATTTATTAGATTGTTGTTCATAAATTTAAATTTTTGTTTCTTATATGTTGAATATTGAAATTTCTTACTGCTTATACGTCAAAATGCTGAATGAAATTTCTTATTTCTTGTATTGAATAATCTTAATGTTTAAATTTACAAAAAAAAATTAGGCTTTGTTAAACTAGGTTCTTACATCTGTTGACATGTGTCCCTGTAGACAGACGGTCCAGATTAAATATGGACTTTGGAGCATCAGGGGCTATTTCCCTTCATCACTATAGTTTCCCCTTTTAACTTGGATTTATACAATTGTCGATCTCTTCTCCCCAAATCTATGGTGTAGATCCTCTTCTGTGACTTTAGACTTTGGCCCTTTAGCCTCTTCCACTCTACAACCCATAAATTCATCGAAGGCATGAAGTCCAAAGGACTTGGAGGTTAACTCTCGTGCTCCTTTTTCTTGATCCGATGATGTGGTTTTACATACCACTCATCCCCATGAGATTCGTAACACAACCAAGGTAACCTCTTGTCACAATGTCTCCCTAAAACCTTGGTTCTAATGACCACTTATCTGGCCCAGCCAGGCTCAATTCTTGAACCTTGGCTCTGGTACCAATTTGTAACTTCCCCATCCACCAATAGGTCGGGAAATGTCACTAAAAGACATCTCTCTTATCTTTGATATCGATTTGCAACGTCCCCAGCCACCAACATGTCAGGCAATGTCACTACAATTCATCTCTCTTAACTCTGATACCAATTTGTTTTAACACCTTCGGCCACCCAAGTTGGGACATTCTATCTCATAGAAATAACAATTATCACCTGCCTATAAATAAAACCATAGAAAGACAACATATTCTTCTAATACACGGACTTATGCAGAAATAAAAGTAAAAGAATACATGCAGTAATTCAAAAAAAACCATAGATGTAACAACATATATAAATACATAGCATGTGAATGAATAGGGAATGAATACTTATAATTTAATTGAGTTCCACTAACTGCATGAAAACCTTCCACGAACCTCCCATCCTTATACCACACTGCTCATCATGCTCAGCAGTGGGTCACCCTAATGCAATAGCATCATTATCAAGAACGCAAAGAAAGACCTATCAACATTTGGAAATCTGTACGAAACCTCAACGTTGGAGGATACAACATATATTTTGAAGAATGTCTTAACTCAGCACCAAAAATATCCTTTGGAAGAATGCTTGAGCGATGGAGAGTGAAGTGGGATTTTCCACTCTGACTCTAGAATGCGACTGCACTAGGATAATGTTTGATGTAAACAAGTAGTCAGGGGAAACCCTCCTATGAGTTAAATAGTTATTTTGTATTCCAAATGAGGCTGGCAGGGAATAGATATGTTAGGAGAAGAAAATAATATAGAAGTTAGGAGAAAGTTGGGACTAAGTTGGGACTAAGCTGGGACTAAGCTCCACCTAGGGAAAGAGAATCCTAGACTAGGTTGAAGTTACCTGAGACTGCATAGTGCAACTATAAGGATTCTCTCCAAGAGCCTTCTTATGCCCACTACTCATGAAATATCATTCCCCACATGCATGTTCTACCTTGGGAATATGCACCTTCATTTTTCCATAGTCGATCGACTACACTACTTCCCCTTTCAACATCTTGGCAATAGGCCAGATCACTAATTTTCAAAGATCTATAGCTAGTGTTGGACTCTCTCTAGGAGAAAATCACTTCCCAACAAACTCTCTCACTTGGAGAGAGTTTCTCGCACATCTAAAAACTTGCCTCTTCAACCACGTGCCTAACACCTCACTTCTTCAACCACTTCAACTTAGTTCTTGCAAGGTGAGGACAACAACAAAGGTTCAATATAGCTCAGGGAATGTCAACAACCACAATTTGGTAAGGTACAACACAGTTTTGGAAAGTACAAATATGTTGTGCTTCATAGGAAGACTCAGGTCGACTTCTTGAGTTACTAGTTTCAGAGGTGCGCAAAGATGCAGAGGTCGACGATCGAGACCAAGCTAGTTAGGAGAAGGATGAAAGAATGGGAAGTGATCCCCCTAATGTGATGACTCTCCATATTTAACTGCATGCACCCAGGTCGACACCTGTCTTTCTGGAGCTTTATGCACTCCATTTAGGATTTGTTTCCCCTTTCCTAGGAACTTAGGATAACTAGGTTTATTTTTCACCACTTTAATATTTTCATTTTCAGGAATATGTTATAGTATTCCCTTATGTTATGCCCTCTATCTTAGCCCCTCTTTCCTAGTCTCTCAGTCCCATCCCTTTCCCTACCTATTGGATCTTTTTCCACCATCACTCTTTCTTTGTTCTCAGTCTACATGTGGAGATGTATAATTTTTATTAATGATCTACATAATTACATCTACAAAACTAGGCTTATTGGCCTTAACATCCAAGTTGTTCGACCTATAACACATAAGCCCACAATCTCATCAAAACTTGTATCAAGAGCCTACAAACATCAATACATTTCATATGGGATTGACCTGGGGTATTACACCAACCATCAAGAAGCAAAGCTTATACACCCCTCTTCCTATTCCTAAGAAGCCATCGGAATCCATCTCCATGGATTGCATGTCTCCTTTGTTTTCCACCAAGAATGGAAATGACTATGTCTTTGTGGTCGTTGATCAATTTTCAAAGATGTCCATCCTCACAACTTGTAAGAAGAATTTCACAGTGGAAGATACTGCTAAGATATTCTTCGGATGAGTTTGGTTACACTTTGGGATACCACAGACCATCATCTACGAACGAGACCACAGGTTCCCCAACACCCTTTCATCAATTATTTGGTCTATGTTGGACACCGAGCTCAAAAAATACACTACTTTCCATCCCCAAACCGATGGGATGAAAAGAGTCTCCCATATGTCCAACATAGTCACAACATGGCTCTCCATAGTTCCATTGACCATATCCCATTTTAGGTGGGTCTACGATTCCAACCCTTGGGATCCATTTATGTTGCACTTCCTCTTTCCACCACACAAATATATTCTTCCCCTGATCAGTCTCCAATTAAAAAATCCACCAGATTTATTGAGTGGATTCAACACATCTGCCAACAGGTCTAGGAGTTTTAGCAGAAATCCAAGTACCAGTTTTAGATTGGCGACCAAGTTTGGTTACATTTGTAAAAGGAGCATCTCACTGGGCCCCACATCGATGAATGTTTCTCCAAGAAGTCCTTCATGGTCGATCTGAAGACTTCGGAGTCAGAGGTCAATTCTGATTCCGATTCAAATCCTAAAGGATGGAAGCGGATTATCAATGTCAAACCCAGTGCCACGATCGCTACCACCAAATTTCAGCCAAGCGAATGAGAAGAACCATAGGAAGGGGATTGCCTCTTTCACTCGTAGATGTGGGTCAAGGGGGCTCTGATTCATTTCATTTTCGACATTGGTAGTTAGAAGAAATTGATTTTAGCATAGGTCATCAAGTAGCTGAACCTTCCAACGACACCAGACCTGCATCCCTACACCATCGAATGGATTTGTCAAGGAAGAGATCATCTGCCAACAGAGTCTTCTATTGTACACCATCCATCCTTTCAAAGATGAGGTAGTGTGTGATATTTCTTCCCTTGAAGTTTGTGATGTTATTTTAGGACAACCATACTTATTCAAGAATCATGTTATGTATGAGTCTAGACCTGACAGTGTTATTATTTCTCTGGGTAGACAATTGTGCAGGATCGCAGGGGTGGAACCGCCTATTGTTATTTCTTTATTCTCTACTAAGAAATGAAATAAGGCCATTTGATAGACTGGGAAGTTTGTATTATTTGTGATATGTGATCACAGTAAACAAAAGATTTATGCCATGTCCATGGCCTCTACAAAATGATTATCTTTTCAACATAACCAAGTGGATGAGATCGTGGAAGAATACAGAGAGATATTCGCCTCACCTACAAGGCTACTGACACACTACCAAGTCAAGCATCCAATTGATATGAACCCTGGTGCACCTATACCTAATCGACCAGTCTATCGATCATTGTCGATGGATAATGACGATATCAGGGTTCATATCCAAGAGCTTCTTAAAAAGGGGCACATTAGACCCAACTCCTCCCTTGCGGAATCCCAATTTTAATGGTGTAGAAGAAGGATAGGACTCAAAGAATATGCATTGATTACAGAGCCTTAAACAAAATCATAGCCGAGAACTGCTACCCCATTCCCAGGATTGATGACCTTCTTTACCAACTCAAGGGGGGAAATTTCTTCAGTAAGATTGATGTGAAGTTTGTATACCATCAGGTTCCCATCGAACCAACTGATGTCTGGATGACAATGTTCAATTCTAAAGAATGTCTCTACGAATGGCTATTCATGCCCTTTGGCTTAACAAATGCACTAGCCACTTTCATGAGGTTGATGGATGATGTATTAATACCGTTCACCAACTACTTTGTGGAAGTATATTTGGATGACATTCTCATCTTCAATAGAATTTGGGAGGAGCACATGCGACATTTTCAACAGGTTTTAAGCACTCTGCGATAGTGCAAGCTTTATGTGAACTTGGAAAAATGCTCTTTTGTCATGAACAAGGTCCAATACCTAGGCTACATTGTTGATGTGCATGGGATACATGTTGATCCAGATAAGATCCAATTCATCCATGACTATCCAAGCCCGACCACACTAACCGAGATTTAGATCTTCCTCGAACTAGCAAATTTCTACCGATGGTTCATGCTGGGATTCTCCCATATTGCATGGGCCCTCAACCAGGTGACCAAGGGTAGTGGTTGGGCCAAGTTAGTGTGGGGGGAGGAGTATCAAAGAGAATTCAATGATCTTAAACATCATTTTTTCTCATCTCCAGTACTCTCCTTGCCCAATCTTTAACAACCATTTGAGATTGAGACTGATCTATCTGACTATGTTGTGGGCACAATTCTCACTCTGCAGAGGCATTCAATGGCATACCATAGTGAGACAATCTCTGATAATGTTCAAAAATACCCCACCTATGAAAATGAAATGTATTCCATTGTATAATCCTTATGTCAATGGAAACATTATATTATAGGAAAAGAAACAAACATACACATTGATCACAAGCCTCTGTAGTTTGTACAAACACAAGGGAAAATGTAGAATTACTGCCATTAGAAGTGGTCCACCTACCTGCAACAATTCCATCTCCACATAAATTATGAGACAGGTATCTCCATTCATGTTGCTGACTACCTCATTCGGCATCTTGTGGCCGCACTCACCACCATGCTCCATTCTTGCGGACATGAAACATCACAATGGCCCCAACTTTACTAGCAAGATCTGCACTTTTCCACCACATATTAGGTCTTGTGTACAGGTGCCACTATCAATGATTTTCACATTCGGGATAGATTCTTATGCCACCTGGGCCATCTCTGTGTTCCTACAAGTGAGCGTGCAAAGATTATTTTTGAAACCCACTATAGTCGGATAGCAGGACATTTTGGTGTAGAGAAAATTGTGATCATTCTTCATAAACGTTTTTATTCGCTGAAACTTTGATAGGACGTCTGAAAGTATATCATAGCTTGCACTACATGTGCCATTTCCAAGTCAATTGTAATGTCCCAATCCACCAACAAGTCAGGCAATGTCACTACATGACGTCTCTCTTAGCTCTGATACCAATTTGTAACGTCCCTAGCCACCAATAGTTCGGGCAACATCACTACATGACGTCTCTCTTAAATCTGATACCAATTTTTTTTAACACCTTTGACCACCTAGGTTGGGCCACACTATCTCATAGAAATAACAATTATCATCATCCTATAAATAAAACCATAGACAAACACCATATTCTGCTAATACAGAAACTAATGCAAAAATAACAGTAAAACCATACTTGCAGTAATTCAGACAAAACCATAGATGCAATATCATATATGAATACATATCATGTGAAGGAAAAGGGAATGAATACTTATGTTTTAATTGAGTTCCACCAACTACAGGATGTCACTGCAGAGGTCGATGATCAAGACCAAGCGAGTTAGGTGAAGGATGGAAGAATGGGAAGTGATCCCCCCAATGAGTTGAATGTTCAGCTTTAAGTACATGTGCCTGGGTTGGCACCTTTCTTTCTAGAGCTGCATGCACTCCATTTAGCATTTGTTTCCCCTTTCCCAGGAACTTAGGATAATTGTGTTTATTTTTCCCCACTTTAATATTTTCATTTTCAAGAATATATTACAATATTCCCTTGGGTTATGTCTTCTATCTTTTCTCCTCTTTCCTATCCTCTCAGTCCCATCCCTTTCCCTACCTAGTGGATCTTCATCCCCCATCATTCTTTATTTGTGGTCGGTCTACAAGCATTGTTGTACATAATTTTTATTAATGATCTCCATAATTACATATACAAAAATCAGTCTTATTGGCCTTAAAATCTAGGTTATTTTTCCTATAACACATAATACTACCAGCTTATCAACACTCGGCTCACCAACCTACAAACATCAGTACATTTCACAAGGGATCAACTTGGAGTATTACAATCCCCTCCCCTTATTTTTGCACTATCCTAAGTGCAACAAATTTACATAATATCAACAATATTTTCAAAATATTCAAAAATATGTGGGTCCTCTACCCACATAGCATCCTCATTCTCCCATGTTTCTTCCTTAGGACCATATCAAGTCCATTGGACCTTTACAATCCCTATGGATTGATTCCAGAGATTCTTTCTCTTCCTGTCCAATATGTGCACCCGATGCACCTGCAAGATGCCTTCTTGCTCCACCAGAATCACATTCCAATCAATCACATGTATATTTCTTAAGGAATGAAACATGAAACACATTATGTACAGTCATGGATGTAGTAAATGCAAGCATATCTGCAACTAGTCCAATTTCAAATGGCCCACAATATCTGGCTGCCAACTTGGAACACTTTCCTAGCTTTAGGGAACTTCTAGTGGATTTCACTTTCAAGAAAACATGATTACTCACTTTAGAATACATGTGGGTTCTATTCTTATC
>JASDQU011442639.1:12165-35581 GCA_032191745.1 Picea mariana | reverse complement strand
TTCAAAGTGAATACAAAATAAATTATTTTAATAATAAATTTAATGGATAAATTAAAAGTGGACCCAACCCTAAAATAAGGAAAGTGGGGCCAAGTGACCTAGAAGATGTTTTTAAGGAAGCTACTTGGAGAGTATAAATAAGAGGCAAGGCTCTCTCATTTGAATCACACTTGAGAATATTGAATATCTATATGTTTCTGAGGTAACCAAGGATATCTAAACTGGAATTCTGAGTGAAGGTGAAGAAAGGAAGGCCGAAATGCAAGGAAGGATAAATTCTTTTGATGGTGCTTTTTAAGGTATGTTATTTACAGGTCATCTCACCATTTTCGCTATAAATTTTTTTCTATATTGATTCAGACAATGAAATTTCTATGCAAGTGAGAAAACATATCCAAGTATATGTGGAAAAACAATCAACTTGTGGGTCATTGTATTTTTGGATTTACACTCCGTGGAACATAGGGTTTGTGGCCAGTCCTGAAACTAGTCAAAATCAGGTGTTTCGGGTAAAAACGTCATAACTTCTTCATAACAGATCCAAATTCAGTGAGACCAAATGTGTTGGTTAGGGGATAGTTGTTAGTATTCTTTGTAACATTTTCAGATCAATTCATCAATTTTTTTGTGCGGGGAACGCTCTACAAGGTCTCTCTCTAGAATAAGCTAGAATTCAGCAAGGTATGCCATTTTTGCTATAACTCCTTTTTCTGAGAGGTTCCAAGTAGTGAAACTTGGAGGAATTGAATTAAACACACTGAAGAACATTGTGTATCAGTTTCAGATCTTTATACATTACAGGTTCAAAGTTATGATTACTTCAAGTTAGAGTTATGATTACTTCAAGTTAGAGTTGTTGACTAATCCAAAATTAGGCATGTGAGACTAAAGAAAAGTTTGATGAAAATGCTAGTCTCTTGCTTTTAAAGTTAAGGAAGGTTTCCAGAAATGTGATCATATACACCAAGTCTATTATAGAGCTACTAATTATATTTGGATGATAAAATTGATGATGGCTTTTGGTTGTGGTACATGTTGAGTACATGGTTGAGACAAGTAGTTGATGAGTTGGCGCATATTGATGAGTCATATGTTAAGTTGATGATGTTGGTACATATTGATGAGTAGTTGACACATGATTGGAACATACTTGGTACATGGTTGGATGCACTTCTTTATGGTACATGTTGATTACAGGTTGGTGCATGGTTGATTCATTTGTTTATGGTACAGGTTGATTATAGGTTGGTGCATGATTGATGCACTTGGTTATGGTACAGGTTGATTACAGGTTGAGATACAGGTTGATGCATGGTTCAGATTTATTGGTACAGGTTTACAACAGTATATCTCACAATGATAGTGTGACAGTGGTTCCATCATTCTACTTCTATTTCAAGATGGCAGGACGGGGCAAGGACAGGTGGTTGTAGCCACCTTCTGGTTGTAGCCGGAGAATATTGGGGGTTGTAGCCTCCTTCTTGTTGTAGCCAAAGATTTGGGGAGTTGGAGCTTCCCTTAGGTTGTAGCCTGAGAAACTAAGGGGTTAGAGCCTCCTTCCAGTTGCAACTGGAAAAAAAAGGAAGTTGGTGCTTCTAATGAATGTAATTCTTCAAGACATATAAGAAAAAGAATTCCGTGGTTTTCTCCCAATTTGGGTTTCCACGGAAAATATTGGTGTACTGTGTGTGTGTGTTTGATTGCTTATTTATTACTGCTCATTATTGAATAATAATTCTACATTGATATAACATTTGAAGAAAAGGGATTATAATTACGCTATTACTGATTCACCCCCCTTCTCAGTAATCCAACAGGAAAGAGCATTAGACGACAGTAAAGAGGGTCTTCAGTTATTTGCGTGGCACTACCAATTATGGATTGTGCTACCAAGGAAGACCAAGATTGGATAGAGTGGTGGACATACATGGCTTTGTTGATGCAGACTAGGCTAGAGATCTGGATCGCAGAAGATCTACAAGTGGGTATGTGTTTAACCTATTTGGAGGAGCAATCAGTTGGATGAGAAAAAGACAGGCTGTAGTGACACTCTCAACTACAGAAGATGAATACATGAAAACCACTCATGCAAGAAAGGAAGCGGTATGGTTACATAGATTGTGTTCAGGTATTGGGTTGGTACAACAAGTAGTGGGATTATATTGTGACAGTCAAAGTGCAATCTTCTTGGCAAAGTATCCAGCTTATCATTCGAAGACAAAACATATTGATGTTCAATATCACTTTGTGTGAGACATGGTTGAAGAAAAGAAGGTGTTGCTAGAAAAGGTTGACACTTTGAAGAATGTTGTAGATTCATTGACAAAGTTTGTGAGCACNCCTGGTGTAGAGTAACAATTGACATTGTTTCCCTGGGTTGTTGACTATATAATCCTGTGGACCCCTGGATGAAAAGAAAACAACAAGTGGGAGAATGTTGGGTATGTTTTATATTCTTTGCATGCGTGTGTGTGGGCACGTCAGATTCGACAACTGCGTCTGACGATCCCTCTAGTATTTCTCTTTGTGTCATTTGCATCAGACGCTTCCTAGGGGGATCCCAGGGGGGGGTCAGGTATGGCCTCTCCTAGTTACGCGCATCGCCCCAAAATGTCTTTTGGGCGTTTTTTTATTTTAACGGATTTTGCTATTTTTAACGGCTTTCTAAATTAATCCTAGATTACGGGATTAGGGTTTTGGTATCTATGGAATACCTAAAAACATTTTATATATATTGTATGGTGAATGGTGAAATTAATACAATGAAGCGTTGAAGGGTTTTCCTCCAGTTAAGGATTTTCGGTATAAATCTCTGTGTACTATGTGTATGAGCCATTGATAAATTTTTGTTTTGCTTAAGAATCTATATGCATTGTTTTACTTCACAGGTTTGAAACTTACAATATCACGGGGTTGTAATAAATTGACTAGATGAAAATTCACATTCTTAACTTGCTCGAATTATAAATATCATGTAGCTAATTACACTATGTCATTCTTTATTCCTACCATGAAAAAAATGGTTATATTTTGACAGGCATTTTTTTGACCCTTGAGGCATTACAATGTCTTGTGTGCTTCATTTAGGATTAGGTCTCACAAAACTTTTTCGTTAAGAACATACTCCCTATTGTTATATCTTATAGATCCATACTCTTATAAATTAGGCTTCCCTTCCTTTCCTTTCCTTTCCCACTCAAAAGTGTAGATTTAACTATTGGATATCAATTGTCATGTGACACCTACTATAAAACATGTTTCCTCTAGTCTAGCTTTTGTAAAATCACAGATCCAACTTTCTTTTAACTAATTTTATTATTATTTTAGAATCTTACAAAATTATTATTATAGAATCCTACAAATTATTATTACTAAGAAACCTATAATTTTTTATTATTTTTATATCATCTATGAAAAATGGTACATGGATGTAAGGAGTTGGTTTTTATCACATATGTATATGGGCATATGGAATTGGATTTTATCACATATGTATACGGGCCTATGGATATAAGACCTATTTAAACATATGTGCTCTTGGTTGTACAATCCATCAATATATATGGGCATATGGAGTTTGTTTTTATCACATATGTCTATGAACATATGGAGTTGGATTTTACAAAATTCTAAAGAATCACAAGTAATCACTTACCCTCTTAAGATCAAATAGACCAATTCTCTCTTAGTGGAAGTTAATCATCATCATTATATGAACATATGGAATTGAATTTTATCACATGTATATGGACATATGGATATAAGACCTATTTAGACATATGTGCTTTTGGTTGTACAGTCCATCGATGTAAAGTCTAAATGTAGAATTAGATAATAGAACGCATGTTGTATTCACAAATATATTATTAACTAATTTTACTAATATATTTAACTAATTTTACTAAAGATAAGTCTTTATCCCCCAAGTAAAGTTTAAAGAAAGAGATGTAAAGTTTAAAGAAAGAGATGTTGGATCAATTTTGACTCGGTTATAGAACCATGGTCCATGCTAATGATTCCTTTCATAAATGAAACTGTAAAGCTGCCGACGTTTCATATCTGTTTAGTCGCGACCAAACATACGCTTAATATAAATTTGCTACATTCATCTTGCAGTAATTAAAAAAAATATTCTCTTATCATTCATACATTCACAAATCTTGACTCTGTATTGATCTTTGAGTTATAAATATGGAAATTCAAGAAGCGGCTCTTCTTGTTTCACCGTGGAACGAATCGCCCGATGATGATTTTCTAACGGAGATATTAGCTCGGCTGCCCGTGGAGTTTGTGTATAATTATCGCCTCGTCTGCAAGCAATGGAACGACTTTCTTTCGTCAAACTACTTCATAACAAAGTGGGGCAAGGCTGAAGCGCCTCTCAACAGCAAGCAACCACGGTTGCTTCTGTGCAACTGGGATCCCAGAAAGCCATGTATTGCTTTCTGTTTCTACACGCGGACCTGGATTAAGTCCTGCTTCACCCTTTCTTTCCTAGGCGAGTGGGTAACGGACGATTGGATTAGAAGTTTTGGTATCGATTGCAAACACTCTGTAGGAGGACTGATCTTGGTCCACGCAAACGAGTACTCACGTGACAGGTGTTGTGGCAGGCTCTGCAATCCTTATACACGAACGTTTCTGGAAATTCCGTCACACCAGTTCTGCAATTCTCATTTATACACTGAATGCATCGTTGTGGATGAGAATAATAATTACAAATTTGTGATTGTTGGAGACTTTTCCTGGGAGGATGCAAATGGACGAAACGAAAGACAGATCGTGGAAATTTACGAACCTTCTCAAAAGAGATGGCATATCGCCGGATATTTTCCGGAGGATTTAAAAGTGGAAACATGGTTGCCTAAGTCAAAGGCTCAACTTGTGTACTGCGACGGATTATTGTACGCTCGCTGTCAGATTGCAGAAGATGAAATGAAAGGCATGGTGTGTTTCAAGATCCCATTAGATGGAGACTGTGAGAGGGCAGATGATCAAACGTGTTTCACCGTCTTAGATAAAAACGGCTCAACTGTAGAACTGAAACCTATTCCCATTCGTTTTGCACCATTCCCTCAAATAGTGCCGAATTGCTGCCGCTTGGTTGATCTCTATGTCATGTCTTCGCCAAAGATTATCACCTGCGGGTCGCGTCTACTATTAATCAGAGCCGTAAAGATGCCCCTTCATGTTCATAGCGAGGAGACGACGGAGCTGGATGATATGAGCGACGAGGAGCTGGAGCGGCAGGAGAGGTATAAGAATCAGGAGGTGGTGATTATTTTGTGGGAGTTTAAGAATGAGGGCCACCCTGTTCTTCCGTCAAACTCACCGTCGTGGGAATGGGTGGAGATTGCACGAATGCCTTCTTTCATTTTAATGGAATGGATGAATCCTTCTACGCGCTATTTTCAATGCCATTGTTTAATGGATTGGTGCATAGGAGTGGGAGATCACGTGTGTTTTGTACCCAAAATGGCCTCCTATGGGTGTCAATTATCATCATCGAAAGAGATCAAGATTGTTGCCTACAATTTAATTGATAACACATGGAACTGGATTCTCAACTTTCCCGAACCGGCAGAATTTTACTTATTTTACAAAGCTATAGCCTTTGAACCAAGCCCACATAGGAAGGTCTAGTAATGCATTTTACTTAACTATAGCTTTTGAACCAAATTTGAGTAAAACAGTTTTTAAGTATAATCTATTTTTCTGGTCATGGCTAAGCCACATTAAATTGGTGTACGAGACTCCTTTGTTTGTGGGACAAGGAATCTCATGGTTTATTTAAAATAATATAATAATAATAATAATCTATTTTTAAGGTCACGACTAAGCCACATTAAATTGGTGTATGAGACCCCCTTGTTTGTGAGACAATGGACCCCCAAATTTGTTATATGTTTTTTATTCTAAATTTATTAAAATTATAATTCTAGTTTAAATTATTTTATTAATTATAAATTATACAAAATAATAATCTATTTTTAAGGTCATGTTCATGTGAGACATCAAATTGGTATATGAGAGTCTTTTAGGGACAAGGGACCCTTTTGAAAATCTATGGGGATATACATACCCTTCCTCCCATGGATTTAAATTTATGACCTTTTAGGAGGAAACATGTTCTTAACCATTAGCCCCACTAAAAAATTGTTTTAGTGATTTACTAATGAATTCTAAAAATTACTAATAAATTCTAAAAATTATTAATAATAATAAATTCTAAAAATTAATAATAATAATAATCTAATTTTAAGATCACGCTAAGCTTGACATCAAATTTGTGTATTAGACCCCTTGTTTGTGGGACAAGGAACTAAAACTTACAGAGATATACATAGTCTACCCCCTTCATGAGACTTTTAATAAAATATAATTAAACCAATTAAGACAAGAAGGAAGAAACTCTACTGAAATGACAAATTGGAAGAAAAATTTATTCTACATCAATTTTAAGGTGACTCAAAAAATGAAAAAGAGTACATTGAAGTTGCATGATCTCTAGGCTCACTAGTTTCAATCCTATTAATATCGAGGATGACATGGAGATTGACATTAAAGGCAATGCCAAGCAACATGGAATTTCTAGTCATGCAAGACCAACCAAACCATCTTTCAACTAGTCATATGGATCAGATTGTTTGCTAGTTTTAGTTTGTTCATCATGTATTTGGTGAATTTTTCAAATATCTAGTGTTGTTAAAAAGGTCTACACATATAGTGAAGATAAATGGTAGTTTAATTTTGCTAGTAAATGATGTTTGATATCCTTTTGGAAGCAATTAGATGGAATTAATTATATCATTTTTGTATATTATTTTATCAAAAAAAATATTTTAAATTTTCATTTAATTAAATATTTTTCCATGCAAATTTATGGAAGAGTTAACTAATGATTTATGTTCCCAACATTTAATTTAGTTTTCAATGTATAATTGTAAAAAATAATATGAAAACAATTTACAAACTTTTTTTTAATTAATTTTATTATTATTGTTTTATTACTTTTGAAATCTAGTTTACAAGTTATTATTGTTTTTTTTTTAATATTTTTGTCATCTATGAAACACTATTTCTATACGCTTACACATTATTATTAATTTATTTCTATAAGCTTACACATTATTATTAATTTATTTAAAATTTGTGTGTTAACTATAATTTTATTTTTATTTTTACTTTTTTATTATTTTATTATTTTTTATTTTTAATCCATAAAATTAATAATAATAATAATAATTACATTTAAGTTCATGGTTTAGAGACGTATGAGATCCCCTTGTTTTTGGGACAAGAGACCAACTTTATGCAACTATTTAATTACTTAGTTTATGGAGGTGTATACGCCCTATTTCCCTTTGGATTAGAACCTCTCACCTCCAAGGAAGACACACATGGTCTTAACTATTAGGCAAAATTTAACTCCTTAACCTATAGATGTGTACATACCCTACCCCTTTCTAGATTCAAACATTTAATCTCCAAAGACGATACACATGTTCTTAATTGTTAGGCCCACTCAAGCTATACATTTTAACAATAATACTTTACTTAAAACATTTTTTTTGTGCAATAAACAATATGAAAGAACCAAAAGAATGTATGAATCAAATTGGATGAGAATTTTCACTATAATACATCCATGAGTTTTTTTTTTCCTCACGAAAAAATGTAGCTTCTTATTCATAATGAAAAAATAGGTTATATTATGTAGATTTTGTAAGAGAATTTCATAAGATTTGGGAAGATGACCCTCCCTACATCTAATAAACAAATTTCATAACACATATTTCAATAAACTTGGAAAAATTATATTACAAGGACTTCATGGAAACTTAGTTTTTTGTAAATAATTAATATGTATGTTTCGTGTAAGAAGTTGGACAATTGAGATTCTTAGTGTGGATTGAAGTAAGCAAGTGGCCTTTGAGAACCAATGCCATAAGTAGAGAGTGGAAGAAAAGTGTTGAAATTACTAAGACAACTAAGAGGGGTGGGTGAATTAGTTATTACTGTGCTTAAACAATTTTATGCTTGTTAAAATATTGTTACTCTTCTCCAAATAATAATAATATTATGTAGGTCATGCACAACAAAAATAATAAATATCAATCACACATGTGATATACACAGAGACAAATATTCACGAGGAAACCCATAAAGGGAGAAAACCTCTTCTTCTTCGAATGATAGGCAGTCTTTTTATGTTTTTTACATCATCTATCTTTCAGCACCAACTAAATGTGAGGCTAATACCTTTGTTTTACAAGATGCAACTTGCTGAGAGCACAAAATATCTGGTTTCTCTATCACCACTAGAAGGAAGCACCAACTCCTTGAGTGTTCCAGCACCAACTGGATGGAAGAACGAACTTCTTGTCACATAGGCACCAACCTGTATAACAAAGAACAATAGTTCTCCCTTGCACCACCCTACCACCCTGATTTTTCTGGCTGCAACCAGATGGAAGCTACAAATCCCTGTGTTCAAGAACCCACTTGAAACTCTAATGAAAACAATCTTCCCTAGCACCACCCTACCTCCCTGAAATATAAATATTTTCTTGAATAAAAACTTTACAACAATACGGATATATCGATGCTTACCATTTCTTCTCTTTTCTGCAATTATGTTATGTTTTCACTCTGCTTCTGTTCTGCAACCATGCTTTGCTTCTATTTGTTCATACTTGGCTCTACTTGTTGTCTTTTTCCATATACTCTTCCCCTTTTCTTCTTAAGCTCTTAGTTTCTTGCACATTCTTCTCATTTAACAATTTCTGATCTATACAACTTATGTTCTTCATCTCTGTATCAAT
The DNA here is from genome assembly GCA_032191745.1 of Picea mariana. NCBI lineage: Eukaryota > Viridiplantae > Streptophyta > Pinopsida > Pinales > Pinaceae > Picea > Picea mariana. The sequence goes on along the minus strand of JASDQU011442639.1, from coordinate 26,756 downwards.
TCTCACCTTGTTCATGTTCTCCTAGCTTTTCTTATAGTTCAATTCATTTTTACTGAGCTAAATAGCACCAACCTTCGTCACACCATTTTTCTTTTATATATATCCCCTCATAGATTACACCTCGAATATCCAAAGAAAAACGCCCAAGAAACTAAATCACCAATCACTCAAGAACAATGATTTAGTTCATATAACTGAATCATAACTAATTGAGAACTCATGAAATGAAACAGTAACCCTTCGATAAGATTATTGATTACTCACCGTCGTTGGATTATACACACAGAGGCTCTTTGAATTTTTAAATGTGTTCCTTGCGAACTTTACCTGCGCGAACTAGCATCGGGCATGTTCTTCCCCACATGACTACTGGTTGTGACCATACGTCAAACAAAAAGGCATTTCGCGATTTCATGTTTCGAATAATCAGCTACGAGTCACCTCAATTTTCCCAACTCGTGAAAATCTCAGGTGGAGCCTAGCAATGCTAGCTCCTTCCCTTCTCTTCCGTTGATGTGACCACTGGCTGTGACCATAGGCTTATTCAAAAGGCATTTCATGATTTCTCATTTCAGGTGTTCGTTTGCGAGTCACCTCGATTTTCCCAACTCGCCAAACTCCGAGATATAGCCTAGAGATGCTGACTCCTTCCCTTAATATCTGTTGATGTGACCTCTCGCTATGACCTAGGGCCAATCTTCCGAGCATGTCGGGTTTTCACATTTCGTGAGATTGTGACTTAGATCTCCTCCTTTCTTCTAAAATGCTAACTCAAGCCTAGTGAGCACTAGATCCATTCTTGATATGAACTTGGGAGATGATCTCATGTGACCATGCGATTGCGAGCGCATCCAAATGTGGTTTGAAAGCAAACTACTTTTCTCCCCGCAATTTACCTCAAGACTCCACGTGTCCTTTCTCCAAAATGGTGGTTTCGATTGTGGACCACCCTCAACTTTTTAAAGATCGTGCGTGTTAAATCCTCGCAATGTGACAGGATCGTCGATCTCATGATCTTTACGATGCTCCTGAATGAACGGTTCAGATTTGTTCTTTCATGATCTTCTGTGATCCGACGACCCAGATCTTTCATATTTCAACAGTCTAGATCCTTTCTTCGTGAATCAAGAATTAGTGAATTTCGCGATTCAGGTCTTGTCCGATTGACGACCCATGACATTCCTCAATCAATGGTCCAGATCTGTTCCTTCTGAGCTTAAATCCACGAGGTGACTTTGTAACTCATCCTTCCTCTGAATTCTTCCATGCCTCTATCCCTCTTGAGATTGATTCCTTCTGCAGACTCACGGATTCTAAGGAATCCTGCGCATGCTCCTTGCAGACCTCTTGCTATCTGGAAACTCCAATTCTATGCCATGTGCTCGTCTAGATCTATATTCCATCATCACTTTTATTCTTTCCATCAATGACAATCATACTCTACCTTTTGTCTATAAACATGCCAACAATCTCCCCCTTTGGAATTGATGGCAACCCTTAAAAGCTGCACTATTCTAATTATACCTCCAACTGTAGCATCCAGACCACACCTTTTCTCCCCCTTTGACATCAATGTCAAAGAAAACATGGTCCCCCTGAGTTGTTGTTGTACTTTTTGGAGGTATAATATATTCAACCAACACATACTCCCCCTGACATGATGGACTCTCTTATATGTGAGAAGGGATGAAACCCAGCTTCTGACGAAGATATTGAAACTGAGATTTTGCAAGCGGTTTAGTGAAGATATCAGCTATCTGGTCTGTGGAAGGAATATAATTTAGCTGAACCACTATGTTTGTAACCTTCTCTTTGAGAAAATGGTATTTTATTGGTATATGTTTAGTCTTTGAATGAATAACAATGTTCTTGGAGACACTAATGGCACTTGTGTTATCACAGTGAATTGGAATGGGATCAATATAAGTTACATTCAAATCTGTAAGAGTTTGAATCATCCATAATAACTGAGTGAAACAAGTAGCAACAACAATGTACTCTGCCTCTATAGTTGGCAAAGAAATATATACTTTCTTCTTACTAAGCCAAGCTACTAATGAATCACCTAAGAAGAATGCACATCCACTGGTGCTCTTTCTCTCATCCAAATTTTTTTCCCAATCAACATCTGAATATGCAGTTAATTGAAAATTCTAATTTTAGGATACCATAGACCATAAGTCATTGTGCCCTTCAAATTTTTGAAAATCCTCTTGACAACTGGTAAACAAAATTTTTTAGGAGCAGATTGATAACGACCTACCATTCCAATGACCTGCATTATATATGGACGAGATGTTGTGATGTACATAAGACTTCCTATCATTGATCGATATGTTCTTTGATCAACATCAGGTGAAATATCATCTTTACTAATCTTGCAACCAACCACCATAGGTGTACTAACAGGAGAAGATTCTTCCATCTGAAACTTCTTCAACATCTGTTTCAAATATGTTTCTTGAGAGATAAATAACCCTGTCGAGCTCTGATTGATTTGTAACCCAATACAATATGGAAGTTCTCCTATCATGGACATCTCAAACTCAGTTTGCATAGAATTAGAAAACCACTGAGCACAAGTGTTATTAGTACATCCAAAAATAATGTCATCTACATAAACTAAAAAACCTAATAAATTATCACCTTCAGACTTAATGTATAGATTATTGTCAACATTACCTTTCTTGAACCCTTTGTCTTGTAAGAATTTGTCCAGTCTATAATACCAGGCTCGTGGTGCCTGTTTCAGTTGATATAAATCTTTTTTCATCTTGCAGACATAGTTAGGATTATTTGTCAATGAAAATCCTTCAGGTTGCTTGTTGGCACAGGGGAAGACTCGGGGTTCAATGCTCAAGAGAGCACCAAAAAAACCCTAACTATCGACCCTTTCAACAACACCTGTGAAGCAGATGAAGTCTCACTCAAGGTAGAGGCAGGGGTGGTTGCAGGACTCAGATGTCTACAACCTTAGTTGCGACACTGATATGTGATTATATCTTTTACAAGGCACTTAGCATAGATCATTCATCAATATTTAACCTGTATGGTACTTCAAAAATAACACAGAGCATCACAATGAATACTTATACTAAATATGGTTTAGTACTTAGCCACATAAATATAGGTTAGGTTCAACGGATCAAGCACTAAGCATCTTATATATCAGATCTAACATTCATTCATATATCATCAACACAAATCATAACTAGATCTACTTAATCACAACAAGCACTTAGCCAAAAGGAAACAACACTTAGGTCAAAGCACATAGCACATTACACAGAGTTACCGTGGTTCACACCCACCCTGGGGCTACATCCACAAAGTCTTCTTCTTTATATTATCTCGGTCAGGCAATTACAACACAGAGTTTCAATGATCCTTACTTCACATAGGACAGAAGATTTGCGCAACTCGCTAGATCCTTCTTCCTTGCAATTCAACACAAAGCTACGACAACTTTCACTTAGCTTCTAAATCTCATGCACAAATCATTTCAAGATACATCTGATCACACAGATCTAGTAATATCACCAAGCCTTTAGCTATACATCACATAGATGTACTACATTACTTTCTTCTCTATTTACATTTCCTATTTATAGATTACAAAATGGTCCTAAGCATGGTTAAACCCACGGGCCGACATCCCTTTCCCTTTACATCAACCCAAAAACACTAAAAGGTACCCAAAAATAGGTCTTTCTTGCTTCGTGTTGTGCTCCGTTTTTGGCAAGCTGTCGCAGTCCCAAAAATGGTCAAATATAACCAAGTGTCCTTCAAAACTTGGTCAAGGGCCAACAGGCCCCCAACACTCACCTGTCACTCATCCCGAGGCACTTGAGCTTTGATCCTCTTGTTTTATTTCGAATTTTGACTGCGTAGTGCAGCCCTTGCTTTCTGCTTTATGCCTCCTTTCCATCCTTTAGCAGACTGTCTTTTCTATGTCTGGTACCCAGTTTCAACTGCACTTGGTACCTGGACCCTTTTCTTATTGATTCTTTTGAGAGCCGCGAGGCAGTTGGTAGTCATAGTACAACTTCAGTTGACTCCCATTCACGAAGCCTTCCTTCCAGTTTCCTTTCAATGTCTTCAGCTACACAACTCCTCCTTCTGTAACATAGGCAATTTCATATGGTCTGATCCAATGCGTTCTGAACTTCCCAGGGTGTTTGATAAACTTACTGTCATATACCAGTACTAAATCACCTTGCTTGAATATCTTCTTCTAGAAGTGTCTATCATGGTAGGCCTTTTCTTGGATCGGCTGAAGCCGTTGGGAGACTTCCATCACTTTATTTTGCAGCGCATGTACCTGTTGCCGGGCTATGAATTGTTCTGTGAACCTCTTCATTCTTTTGACTGGGGTTAAAGTCTTTATCTGCGCCTATAGCGTGTCTACATGTTGCTTGGATTTTTCGAGTTGTGCCTCCAATGCCTACAATTATGGAGTCTCTATGAGGGTTTCATAAGTCTGGGCACTTCTAGCGCTCAATTGCTTGCATTCCAAGGCAAAGGTTTTTAACCAACCAACTGTGCTTCAAGCAATGGACTCTCTTAGATCTCTAATTTCCTGAGGGGTCTCAGGCATGATGTAGAGCTTTAGATCCGTTATGCATTGTTGGAGTTGTTGGATTAATTCTTCCATTTGGGTCACCTGCTATGGAAGAAGGTCTTCCATCTTCACCTCTATGACTGTCATAGAGTGAAGTGCTTTGTGAATCCTTTCTTGGACTTCAAGTTGCTCTGCTAGCAACTATGCCTTTTCCTCATCCCACTTTGCTTTCAGGGCAATATTTTCCCATTATACCTCCTTCTGTTGTTCTAGAAGTGTTGTCTGTGCTTGCATCAAAGCATGGGTGGCTTGCGCTGTGTCTTCTTGAGATCGTCGAAGGAGATCGTCGACTTGATCAGTGATCTGGTGTAACTGTGTGGTCTCATCATTGGTTCCTGATGTTTTGCTTATCAAGGGCGTTGTAAACAATGCTTGGCTAGACTGCAGTGCCTGTTGCACTTCTTTGAGTTCTTCTTTGATTTGGTTGAAGAGCTCCTCCTGCTTTGCTTCCTTCTTTTCTGCGAGCTTGAGTGAAACGTCATTCAGAGTGACAATTAAGAAGTCAAAGTCATCCGGGGTAAGGGTAGTTTTAAGCATGGTCCAGGTAGCCTTATCTTTCTTTCGGGAGGAGGGTTTTGGTGGTTTCATCTTTATTTTCATATAGGGATCCTCATCCTCTCTTGGTGGATTCACTTCACATTTGTTTTTCTCTACTTCTATACCGCCTAGCTCATCACCATTACCTCCCTGCATAGGTGAGATCGAAGAAGTCTTCACGAATGTTCTAGGGATATCTTCAACTTTGTCATCCTTCTTAGTCCTTCTTGGCCCAGCTGTATCCAACATAGCTTCAGGGATTTCCTCATCAGACATATCTGTGGGGTCTGCTGCAAAAAGTAGGTCTATTGACCATTCCTTGGTGATCTCCTCCAAGTCATCCTCTATCATCTTGTAGTAGGATTGGAGCTATTGTTTATGTTCATCACCACGCACTATAATGTAGATGAAGTGGAAATTCACGCTAAACTTCATCAAAGGTCTAAACCTATGAAGTGCGTTCAAGGTGATTCATGGTGTAGACTGAATTGCAATTTTCAGTTGGTTGAAGTAGGTGTGGAAGACAACATTAGACTGCCACTTCTTGTTCATGTCACTGGAGTACCACAATGTATAGAACTTCGTGGCTAGTGGTTCGAAAGGTTCAATCTTTGGGAAAGTGGCTCCCTCTGGCAGCTCCCAAGCAATGAAAGCTATGAGTATGAGTAGCCAACTAAAGTGGAACTCATACCCTTGGTCTTGCACTCCTCTACAATCTAGCTCTAACTAGTTGACGATATATTGCGCCGAATTCATCTGTAGTCCCTCGACGCACTTCCCTGCGAGGTCAAATACGAATCCAGTCACCCATGTTGGTCTATTCTTACGAACTAATTTTCCCACGATCAACTGACATGCAAGGTGCACTGCACCGCTTTGGATGGAGGCTACCTTGTAGCCTCGCGTGCCCTTCTCTACATCGCCATAAGTTTCCTTTATCCACTGTGCTAGTGCTCGTTCTGAGGTTTTGCCTAGGTAAACGTCCTGTGGGTCAGGGCCTTGCATGCTGAGTCCTGTGATCCAATTGATTAGAGTTGGATCCACAGTAATGTGGTGGCCCAACCATAAATATCCGTCGTGGTAGCAAGACAACAACAACCTGATGCATGCGTTGACTTCCTGTTGTCTGCCAAAGTGAGGGATTTTCATTACGTTGAGTAGTGTGTACTGCGTGGGGTTCTAGGTCCAGGACTGCGGGACAATCTTAGGATTATGGCCTTTGGTCTTAGTTAAATATTTATGCAAAACCAACATGTTTTAGGTTTTGCGATCTCCAAGGTTAAAATCACTGAATTTTAGTGTTGTGAGCTTATCCTGGTCAACACATACTGTGCGCACTCCTTTCAGAAGATACGTGGTGATCAAGTTGTACTCAAAGTATCTAGGTACACTGTCATGGTTAATATTTCCACTCAAAGGTGGGATGTAAACCGACAAAATGCGTGGGATCAGCTTGGTGTTTGCAATATCATCTCTATGCTTTGTTCTTATCTCGGTCGTGGTTCTAGAAGGTCCTACACAGTGAGCAGTGCAGGGATAATCTTGGATTCCTCCTGACGATGATTCTTGCACACCTACATACATCCTTCTCTATGACATGACTCTCTCAGCCATTAGGTCAGTCAAAACTTCTTCGACTACTTTCTCAACAACGCTGAGCTCATCTGACATACAAGCTTGGGTTGGCTAGCTCAATTGTGAAAATGATGTCTGAGATTACAATGAACAGTAAGGCAACAAGGAAATGATCAAAGGGTGAATCAATCTCAAGGTTCGAGCTCAAATTATCACTTAGCAAAAAGTATTCTAGGTGCATGGCGGGATAGACTAAGTAGGGAATTTTAGCAACGATCTTCTTCCAACAGATATGGGGCTTGCATTAACTATGTTCTATCCATTCTGGTGTTATTCAACGGTCTAGTGGGAACCCATAATTGCTTTTCGACCCATTCGGGGCAGAATTCAAATGGGTATATCGGTCCAACGACTATATTACTATGCCATGGCGAAGTTCTGGATGTCGTTGTTCTGATATCTCGATGAAGTTCAATTCTTGTGATGTTTCCTTCTGCAGGGTTCCTTTTGGAGTCGTCTGTAGCTTTCTGATTTTGGCCCTCTTCTTGCTTATCTTTCTAGCCTTTTTCCCAGTGATCTTAGTCTCGTTCACCCTCTTTCCATTCTGAATCTTATCTTCTCTTGACATAGTCACTTCGTGCTGCCTAAGATCTTTCCTCAGGTCCAAGGGTAATACTCCTTCATCATATGGGTTAGATATTTCAGTCTTCTATGGTTCCTCTAAATCTCTTATAGCTTCGAAATCTAGGTTCTTAGTTTTTAACAACATAGATCTATTCTCTTGTTCCTCCATCAAGTAGGCAATCCTTCTAGTCATAAATTCCATGAGTTCTTGCTTCTTCTGTTCTAGGGATTCCTTTTCTTCTTTCCTCCGGATCTAGTCTTTTTCAATCCAGATCGTTCCTAGAAAAGATGGAAATGGGGAATGGTCCTCAATAAATCTAATGACTTCGAACTCTTCCTTTGTCAAAGTTACATGAGTATTCATAGCTATCTGGGTAATTATGCCACATAGGGTTACAAATTTTCCTTTAAATAATCTAATAGTTCATAGTGAAAGAACCAGAGAAGGCCTTCCTAGGGTTTCCAAAGTTATTTCTGTCATAATATTCTTTGGTGCTCTCTCATCTAGGGCACAATCAATGTCTAAGTCTCTTATTCTTACTTTGATTTTCTCTTGTTCTTTGAAGATTTTTGACAAACTGACATCCTTATGATCACCCAGGCTTTCTTTTATTTTTATTAACATGATCTCTGATTCTTTTTGGGGTTCTTCCATAATTTTAGTCTCTTGATATCCTTCAGAGTTTGCTTGTTCCATATTCAGTTTTTCAAGTCTAACAATCATTCTAGGGAAATCCAATACTTCATGGTCCATAGCTTTACAATAGAGGCAACTAGGGTTTCTCCCATGGCATTCCTTAGCAAGATGGCCCGGTCTTCTGCAACTATAACAAAGAGTTAATCCTCTCTTTCTCTTCAATGATCCCCAACTCTTCTTGTATTGTGCACTAGGATCATAATGGTTGGCCTGCAAAATTTTCTTTCTAGGATCTTATATCCACTTGTTAGTCCAAACATTCTTTCTATGCATAGGTATAACATATCTATCATTATACTTATCATATCTATTCATATCAAACTTTCTTTCATCTATTAATGCCCTAGTTTTTAAGCTAGGACATAATCTATCAAACATACCTAGATCCATGTTCTAGAAACGAAAAATTTCACTTATCTACAAAGCACAAAAGCTTCAATATCTAAGAAATTTTGACTATTATTACCTTTATTAGAGCACAGAGCTTACAGATCTTACCTCTCTTCTGCAGATCTGACTTCTTTCTTTTAGAAATTTCCACATTTATTTTTCTTAGAGCACAAAGCATTCACATCTCACTTCTTTTCTTCAGATCTGATCTTCCTTTCTTTAGATCTGACCTAATTCCTGGCACAAAGATGCACAGATCGAGTAAAAAGATATGCACTAGGGAAACAGATCTACGCACAGAGTTTTCTTTTGCAAAATGTTTATTTTTCCTCAGTTCCCAGCAATCACAGTTACAGGTCCGAACAACAGAACCATTTGTTGGCACAGGGACAGACACGGGGTTCAACGCTCAAGAGCGCACCAACAAAACCCTAACTACCGTCCCTTTTAGCAACACCTGCGAAGCAGATAAAGTCTCACCCGAGGTAGAGGTAGGGGTGGTTTTAGGACTCAGATGTCTGACACCCTAGCCGGGACATTGATCTGTGATTATATGTTTTATAGGGCACTTAGCATAGATAATTCGTCAATATTTAACCCATATGGTACTTTGCAGATAACACAGAGCATCGCAGTGAATACTTATACTAAAGATGGTTCAGTACTTAGCCACATAAATATAGGTTAGGTTCAATAGATCAAGTACTAAGCATATTATATATCAGATCTAACATTCATTCATATATCATCAGCACAAAGCATAACTAGATCTACTTAATCACAACAAGCACTTAGCCTAAAGGAAACAACACTTAGGTCAAAGCACATAGCACATTACACAGAGTTACCGTGGTTCACCCCCACCTTGGGGCTACGTCCACAAAGTCTTCTTCTTTATATTATCTCAGTCAAGCAGTTACAGTACAGAGCTTCAATGATCCTTACTTTGCATAGGACAAAAGATCTGCAGAACTCGATAGATCCTTCTTCCTTGCACTTCAACAAAAATATATGAAAACTTTCACTTAGCTTCTCAATCTCATGCACAGAGCATTTCAAGATACATCCGATCACACAGATCTAGTACTAGCACTAAGCCTTTAGCTATACATCACATAGATGTACTACATTACTTTCTTCTCTATTTACATTACCTATTTATAAATTACAAAATGGGCCTAAGCATGGGTAAACCCACGGGCCGACATCCCTTTCCCTTTACATCAACCCCAAAACCCTAAAAGGTACCCAAAAATAGTTCTTGCTTGCTTCGTGTTGCGCTTCATCTTTGGCAAGCTGTCGCAGTCCCAAAAATGGTCAAATATGACCAAGTATCCTTCAAAACTTGGTCAAGGGCCAACATTGCTCCATATATTACTTCTTCCTATAGATCTCCATTAAGAAATGTTGACTTAACATCCATCTGGTATACCTTAAAGTTCTTATCACATGCATAGGCAAGAGACATTCTTATGGCTTCCAATATTTCCAATGGTGCAAAGGTTTCATAGAAATCATGTACTTCAACTTGTGCATACCCTTTACAAACCAATATGGCTTTATTTCTAACAATTTGTCCTTTTTCATTCATTTTATTCTTGAACACCCATTTCAAGCCTATTACATTCTTATATTTAGGTCTAGGAACAAGCTCCCAAGTGTTTTTCTTCTCAATCGGATCAAGCTCTTCATTCATAGCTCTAATCCAATCGTCATGCTTGCTAGCTTCAACAAATTTTTTGGGTTCAATCAAATATAGGAAAGAAATATGAGATTGTTCTAGGTATTTAATCAATTTCCTTTTTGTCTGAACTCCTTTATTCATATCACCAATTATTTGGTTTATAGGATGATTCTTTCTAATAATTCTGAGAGGTGGTTTTGTTTTTGTCTGTTGATTTGATTCTGCCAGAGTATTTGTATCTTCGTATGACTTAGATTCTTCTCTTTTGGATTCTTGGACCTGTTCATCTTCAACTTCAATGATATCCTCTGTTGTTGATTCAACATTGCTTACATCTCATATTGGGATTTCTTCATCAACTTTTATGTCAATATAGTCAACCATTTTATGTAGCCTCTTATTATATCATCTATATCCTTTATTGTTTGTATCATACCCTAAAAATATACCTTCATCATCCTTGTCATCATATTTGCCAAGATTTTCGTCATTATTCTTGATATAACACTTACTCCCAAATACTTTAAAATGCTTGATTGAAGCTGGTCTTCCAAACCATAGTTCATAAGGGGTCTTGTCACTGTGTGGCCTGAGATGAGCTTTGTTAATAATATGTACATTTGTATGAATTTATTCTACCCAATATGTATGAGCAATATTCCTTTCATTCATAATTGATCTTTCAATCTGCTGAACTGATCTATTTTGCCTCTGAACTACTCCATTTTGTTGTGGAGTTCTTCGAATAGTATACTCTCTTTTGATCCCATGTTTATCCCAAAACTCTTTGAAGTAAACTGAACTAAACTCTCCTCCTCTATCAGACCTTACTGCCTTCAATATTTTTCCTATTTGATTCTCGGTCAGAGCCTTAAACAATTTGGATTTTTCAAATGCTTTAGATTTTTCTTTTAAAAGGCAACCCATGCAATTCTAGAATAATCATCATTAATCAACATGAAGTAATTTTCTTTTCCTGTACCTTCCTTCCTTGATGGTCAACATAAATCCATATGTACTAACTGAAGAGGTTTTTCTATTGATGGAAAAGTCTTAGATTTAAACTACATCCAAGTAACATTTCCTATTTGACAATGTCTACATACAGAATCATATGGATTTGATATCTTTGGAAGATCTTTTACTGCCCCACTATTTCTAATCTTGATTAGATGATCAAAATTTAGGTGTCTAAGTCTCCTATGCCATAACCAACTTTCAACATACTTACTTAAGTGACATTCTTCTTTATCTTCTTTCAAAATATAGACATTGTTTTTTGTTCTTATGCCTTTTGCAATCAACTATCCCGAGTTCACAGATTGTATTTTACAACCTTTAGAAGTGAAAACAACTTTACATATTCTATCACAAACTTTAATGACACTAATAATATTATGTATCAGACCATCTACCAAAAACACATCTTGATCTTTCCCTTTTCCATTACTTAGAATTACCATTCCTTTACCTTTAATTTTTCCTAGTGCATCCTTTCCAAAAGTTACATTCCCTGATTTGCTTTCACTTAGAGACGAAAAATTACTTTTGTCTCTAGTCATATGTTTGGAACACCCATTGTCAATATACCAGGGGTTCTTTTGTCTTTGGGTTGACAATGCATATCCACACTTTTCATCTTCTTCTTCTTCCATGTGCTGACATTTCTGTCTCAGGGTTTTATCACTAAAATTATATGCACTAGGGAAACGGATCTATGCACATAGTTTTCTTTTGCAAAACGTTTATTTTTCCTCAGTTCCCAGCAATCACAGTTACAGGTCTGAACAACAGAACCATTTGTTGGCACATGGACAGACACGGGGTTCAACGCTCAAGAGCGCACCAACAAAACCTTAACCATCGTCCCTTTTAGCAACACCTGTGAAGCAGATAAAGTCTCACCCAAGGTAGAGGCAGGGGTGGTTGTAGGACTCAGATGTCTACAACCCTAGCTGGGACACTGATCTGTGATTATATCTTTTATAGGGCACTTAGCATAGATAATTCGTCAATATTTAACCCATATGGTACTTTGCAGATAACACAGAGCATCGCAGTGAATACTTATACTAAAGATGGTTTAGTACTTAGCCACATAAATATAGGTTAGGTTCAATAGATCAAGTACTAAGCATATTATATATCAGATCTAACATTCATTCATATATCATCAGGACAAAGCATAACTAGATCTACTTAATCACAACAAGCACTTAGCCAAAAGGAAACAACACTTAGGTCAAAGCACAGAGCACATTACACAGAGTTACCATGGTTCACCCCCACCCTGGGGCTACGTCCACAAAGTCTTCTTCTTTATATTATCTCAGTCAAGCAGTTACAGTACAGAGCTTTAATGATCCTTACTTCGCACATGAAAAAAGATCTGCGGAACTCGATAGATCCTTCTTCCTTGCACTTCAACACAAATCTATGAAAACTTGCACTTAGCTTCTCAATCTCATGCATAGATCATTTCAAGATACATCCGATCACACAGATCTATTACTAGCACTAAGCCTTTAGCTATACATCACATAGATGTACTACATTACTTTCTTCTCTATTTACATTACCTATTTATAGATTACAAAATGGGCCTAAGCGTGGGTAAACCCATGGGCCGACATCCCTTTCCCTTTACATCAACCCCAAAACCCTAAAAGGTACCCAAAAATAGTTCTTGCTTGCTTCGCGTTGCGCTTCGTGTTTGGCAAGCTGTCGCCATCCCAAAAATGGTCAAATATGACCAAGTATCCTTCAAAACTTGGTCAAGGGCCAACATTTCTAGATATATACTTTTTCCTATAGATCTCCATTAAGAAATGTTGACTTAACATCCATCTAGTATACCTTAAAGTTCTTATCACATGCATAGGCAAGAAACATTCTTATGGCTTCCAATCTTTCCAATGGTACAAAGGTTTCATAGAAATCATGTACTTCAACTTGTGCATACCCTTTACAAACCAATATGGCTTTATTTCTAACAATTTGTCCTTTTTCACTCATTTTATTCTTGAACACCCATTTCAAGCCTATTGCATTCTTATATTTAGGTCTAGGAACAAGCTCCCAAGTGTTTTTCTTCTCAATCGGATCAAGCTCTTCATTCATATCTCTAATCCAATCGTCATGCTTGCTAGCGTCAACAAATTTTTTGGGTTCAGTCATATATAGGAAAGAAATATGAGATTGTTCTAGGTATTTAATCAATTTCCTTTTTGTCTAAACTCCTTTATTCATATCACCAATTATTTGTTTTACATGATGATTCTTTCTAATAATTCTGAGAGGTGGTTTTGTTTTTGTCTGCTGATTTGATTTTTCCAGAGTATTTATATCTTCATATGACTTACATTCTTCTCTTTCGGATTCTTGGACCTGTTCATCTTCAACTTCAACGATATCCTCTGTTGTTGATTCAACATTGCTTACATCTCATATTGGGATTTCTTCATCAACTTTTATGTCAATATAGTCAACCATTTTATGCAGCCTCTTATTATATCATCTATATCCTTTATTGTTTGTATCATACCCTAAAAAGATACCTTCATCAGCCTTGTCATCATATTTGCCAAGATTTTCATCATTATTCTTGATATAACACTTACTCCCAAATACTTTAAAATGCTTGATTGAAGCTGGTCTTCCAAACCATAGTTCATAAGGGGTCTTGTCACTTTGTGGCCTGAGATGAGCTTTGTTAAGAATATGTACATTTGTATGAATTTATTCTACCCAATATGTATGAGCAATATTCCTTTCATTCATAATTGATCTTTCAATCTGCTGAACTGATCTATTCTACCTCTGAACTACTCCATTTTGTTGTGGAGTTCTTCGAATAGTATACTCTCTTTTGATCCCATGTTTATCACAAAACTCTTTGAAGTAAACTGAACTAAACTCTCCTCCTCTATCAGACCTTACTGCCTTCAATCTTTTTCCTATTTGATTCCCGGTCAGAGCCTTAAACACTTTGGATTTTTCAAATGCTTTAGATTTTTCTTTTAAAAGGCAACCCATGTAATTCTAGAATAATCATCATTAATCAACATGAAGTAATTTTCTTTTCCTGTACCTTCCTTCCTTGATGGTCAACATAAATCCATATGTACTAATTGAAGAGGTTTTTCTATTGATGGAAAATTCTTAGATTTAAACTGCATCCAAGTAACATTTCCTATTTGACAATGTCTACATACAGAATCATATGGATTTGATATCTTTGGAAGATCTTTTACTGCCCCACTATTTCTAATCTTGATTAGATGATCACAATTTAGGTGTCTAAGTCTCCTATGCCATAACCAACTTTCAACATACTTACTTAAGTGACATTCTTCTTTATCTTCTTTCAAAATATAGACATTGTTTTTTGTTCTTATGCCTTTTGCAATCAACTATCCCGAGTTCACAGATTGTATTTTACAACCTTTAGAAGTGAAAACAAC
>JASDQU011442638.1:0-23520 GCA_032191745.1 Picea mariana | reverse complement strand
GGGTTAGGAGGTGAAAACTCTCCTATGGTGACAACCATAGTGCGAATTGAAGAATTCCCAGAAGGAGTAACAACATTTTTTTCCATTGCTGCGTGCGACACTGTCCGACACTCGTAAGGATGAATTGATACGATGGTGGGTGCCGAAAGATCAGTGGTGGAAGTTTCAACTAGACCAAAATCTTGTGCTCCAAGGTCTAAGACGGTTGATTCCTCTGGATGTTGGTCAGGAACAATTTCTTGTGACCCATTCACTTCAAAAGACCCTTGTTGGTCTAGCTTTCACCTTAGTGGTGGCGAGGGTGGCTCCAATGTAACCGGCGGTAGGCCAAGAAGCCTTTGTGACCGACGGAGCTCGTGATCCTCCACTGTGTGAGAATATAAAAGACACTCTAGGTTAGTCTAACTGTTTAAAAGTAACAAACACTAAAAAATTCCCTATAAGATAAGACATGCAAACACTAAATTAATTGGAAGAACAGTTACAACAACCAACACTAGAGCAACTTATCGGTGCAAGTGCAACTCGAAAACGGAAGCACCCTCCAGGTATATTTTGCAAAGAATGGCCCGATGTTTGTCCTAGGTACCGTGGTATACCCCCGCAGTCACCTGTGTATGTCCCTAAAAAAGATAGGCAACTAGGTTGCCAACGCACGAACAATCACCAGGCAGGTACAGTCGAAAGTTGGGTAGACCACAATGAGCAGGGTATCAAGCTTGAAACCTGTCAAGGGTATCGAAAGCAAGTGGTCCGAAAGACAACTAAGGACCTCGAATGGATTCGAGACCCACGAATCCCTGTGGCAAATGCAATCGATGGAATCCCAAAACAAGCCCTCTATATGTGTTCTCCACTATGATTGGTCCAACTTTGGAGGTGTTATCTTTGCTACCTTTCTGCACGTGACCTCGTGTTTATCCCCTATGTTAGAGGGGAGTCCTAGACAAATTTCACGATATTGGACTTGGAAACTCCCTAACTCAGACTCCAATGTTTGATTTTAAGGGCCTTAAAGAGTTTCCTCTCCAACCTAATCCAAGGCCCTAATCCTGAACTAGTTGGTTAACCCTACAAACATAAAAGTCTAATAAGTTTTATATTTAGCATTAATTTTATGGCTTGTCTTATGTCAAGGGGTATGAAAGTGAAACTGATGATGTTTAAAAGACGAAAGTAAAAATGAATAAAAAGATGGAAACAAAAACTTTCACTTAATGCAAAATTTCAACAACTTTTCAATTTTTTTTTTCAATTTTCTAAGATTTTTGAACAGCAAACTCAAAAAAGAATTTCACTCGACTACGAGATACTTATGATCTAAGTAAACTGCAAATAACTTATGAAATAAAAGACTTTTCCTTGGTTACTAATGCAAAATCACACTTTTCAACCAAACAAGAAAATGAAAGAGTTTTTTATTTATTTATTTAAATGTTGATAAAGCAAAAAGGAAAAATACCAACAAGTAAAGAACCAAGAAAAACAATTCTAGCCTAATCGCAGATTGCAAAGAATCACCTCAAGAAATCACACACTAGCAACTTAAAAAATGACTCTCACACTTGTCTAAAAACCCTAAAAAAATCTTTTTTATGATAACTTTTAAATGAGAAAAAGTAAGCTAAGGCTAAGATCAATCCTAAGCTACTAACTGCTAAGACATAGATTCAAGAACCTGAGAGGTATAACTCTCATCAAGGGAAAGGATGATTGCCTTACCCTCAACAAAAACTATCCTGCATAAGCACACTATTGACAATCCAACAACAAGCGTGTGCACGCGAGCTGTATAAAACCAGAGGGCGTGTACACGTGTGCTGGCCTTATACAGGCCGCGTGTATCTCTAAAAATATGAAAAAAAATAAACACAAACAATCCAAACTAAGAAGAGATCACTGATATTGCAAACCAGGATCCCTTGAAGGCTTAGACACTCTCTTTAAAAGAAAAAACAAACAATGGAAGGAAAAAATTCGTAAAACAAACCAATCTGAGACAAGACTGCAAACGACCAAGACTTAGAAAGAATTCCAGAAAACCCCTGAGAATGATTGATTCTGACAGGGAAGAGGATGACTGCCTCAAAAATTTTCTGGAATCTACACGCTACTGCTACTTCTTCAGCTAGCGTTTACACGCGGGCTGTAAGAGAGTAGGGCGCGGGCACACGCGTGCAGACCTTATGAAGGCCACGTGTACCTCTGTGGGTCTCGAAAAAACACAGTCAAGAAAATAACAAAGATAGCTGGTATGGAAAACCAGACTCTCTTCTAGCCCAGACTTTACAAAAACTTCAAAAAACAGGCTAGAAAACCAGTCTTTTAAAACTACCCAAAAATTAAAATTCCTAGGAACCCTAGAGACTTCCCCAATATGGTCGCCAATTTTGTTGTGAGGGAAATACCCTTATGGACTAGCAAATAGGGTTATCTTATGCATGCAGATATGACCAAAATAAATCTTCTTTCTACTTTCATCCCGAGACTTAAACCCCATTCCTTTTCAGCAAATACATGGTTAGACCAACATACCTTGTTCCGAATGTTCGATGTTGATCCTTCTTCACGCTTGATCTCTTATTGGTAGCTATCCTCTCCATATTGACCTGCGTACAAAACAAGCAACAAACTACACATGCATTTTACCTACAGACTAATGGGTTAGAGATTCAAACATATATTTATTGAACTATGAAAAACTCATATAGTGGGACGGGAGAAGCATTTCTTTATTATT
Source organism: Picea mariana (assembly GCA_032191745.1). NCBI lineage: Eukaryota > Viridiplantae > Streptophyta > Pinopsida > Pinales > Pinaceae > Picea > Picea mariana. The sequence goes on along the minus strand of JASDQU011442638.1, from coordinate 20,780 downwards.
AACTTTAATGAATCAACTTACAATGTTGATACCGGCCATTGCTCCGCGAATCCTGATCCTGGGCTCCTCTTCAAATGTCCTCCAAATTCTTTGCTTTGTATCTCTTCTTGCATAAGGATGGCTAAAGGGTTGGGACAATGGGAATATGCAATTGGGCAGAGTTTCCTTACTCTATTTCTCCTCCTCCAAATGGGACCCCTAACCCTTCTTTTATAGGCTAGAAGAAGCTAGGTATTTGGATGAACCCTCGGTCATGCATGGCCGAGAGTTTTAGTTAAATCACCCAAAGCTATGTGTTCCGTCGACAACTTTCCTTTTTTCGTGCTTTTGTTGGTCCACACAGGCTGTTTTGGGTCAGCTAGCGTGTACACGCATGCAGTAATGGAGTAGGGCACGTGGGCCTTTATAAAAGAGGTTTTTTAAAGAGTTGTTCAACAGTGCTTTGTCAAAGAAGGGATCTGAGATGGCCTGATGCCAGGTAAGCATGTATGGTGAAAATTAGGGTTATAACACTCGTTCTCCCTCTTATTCCTAGCCTGTGGCCTGGATCTTAGTAAGAGGTATCTCGCTCCCACTGGCTGTGGTCTGGTACAAAAGACCACATACCTTGGTTCTCGCCATCCCATGAAGGATATTAGGGTAATCAACCACAAGTAATGAAACTATGTGCCTAGGTCCCGCACATCATTGCAGTCCTCCTGAAACAAGTTCAATAGATATGGCACCCAGCTCACAGAGTTGCCTTCTGTGCACTGAGCTGCAACTGCAATGACTCCTGTTGGTACTTCCTCTTTATGTCATTTTCTGAGCAATTTTCAAGCTAATATCTTTGCGCCAAGTTGTGTAACTGAGTTGTTTATTTGTTTGATTATGATGCCCCTCGTTCCTCTGGCCATGCCATATTTATTCTTCATCTCTTCTGCCAATGTTTTCTCCTTGGATTTGTCATCCATAATGAACGTGGGATCCATACCCCAAGTTGGTAACCCTGTGATTTGTGTGATAAGATCAACAGTTATGGGGATGGGTTTGTCCAACCATATGTACCCTCCATGTGTGAATGCTAACATCTATTTGATGCATGTTGTTGCGTAGCTTCAACAAACCTAAGATTTATGTTCTGTCTAGCCCAACTTCCCATTGGTGTGGCTGGCTAATCATTTCTCCAAGTTGGTTTACAGTTTTGGTCTACATAAAGACCCTCTGTGCAAGTTTTGGGAACTTGGTTTTGTCTGATATGTCATGGCCGAAATACTTGAGCTTCCTGACATGACCTAGGAGCTCCGATTCTACCTATCTCCAGCTGGTATGTGTGGTAGAATAATTTCTGCTGCAGGTTTCTTACGGGGTGAGCTCGATATCTGAATTTTGTCTTCCTGTTGCGGTGGCTGGTTCGAAGTTCCAACAACCTCCGCTTGTTCCCCCATCAGCCATTCTGGCCAAGCGGAAGCATCGACAATGATCTCCTCTGTTGGTTGACCTGAGATGGTCGTTTGTGACTCAGCTGGTTGCGCTGGTGCTTCCAGATTTTGTGTCGTTCCATTAACCTCTAGGGATTCTTTGGTGCTTTTTGGCTGCACTTCCGGTCGGTTTTCCACTTCCTCATTTTGAAGTGCCTGTGCTGCTACTGGCGTATCCACTTTCATGGCCTCTCCTTGTGGCTGCTGAATTTATTCTATTATCGGTGTAGATTTCACTGGTGTCCTCTCCGGGGATGGGATTTTGTCGATGTCGACGATCTCGGGCTGGTGTTGTTCATTCTCTTCCAGCGGTCCTCGTGACCTAGTTTTTACCCTAGTTGGTCTGTCTATCTGAATTGATTCTATGGGCTTCGATGGTGCCATAGTGGTGACTATTGAACATTTGCTAAGTTTGAATAATTTCTGGGAGTTCTTTGGTCTCACTCTGGTCGTTCTGGCTTCTATTGTTCTCACTCTGTTTTCCTTTCGTGAATAGATCAGTCGTTCCCGTGCTCGTGTGTTGTATGGGCTGGTCACAAAGCTTGTCAAGGATGCTTCCTCCATTATGTGTTTAATGCCTCATAACTATGGGTTCAATGCATCTATGATGGTTTCATAATTTCCATTACATTTTCTTTGCCGTATCTTGTTGGTGTGTTTAATGTGATGTCCCATCGTTCCTTACTGTCCTTTAATTCTGCTTAGTTCTGTCCTATCATACTTCTTTTTCCGACTTTCCGTTTCCCACTTGTTTTCCCATTGTATGTAACTGTTGTTCGTTCCTTTTCCGAATTCATGTTTCGAACGTTATGTGGCCTTTCTCTCTCCGGCGCATTGTGCTCTTTATAGTCTTGTTTCCTTTTTGTTCTCTTTTTTATTTTAAAATCATTATTATTATTATTTTACTGTGCGGTGGGTGGTCGACCGTCCTTGTACAACTTAAGTCGGCTCCCATTGATCATTCCTTTGAGGTCTGCACCTTCTAAATATCTTAACTATACAACTCCTCCATCTGTGATATATTTTACCTCGTATGGTCCTAACCAATGCATTCTAAGCTTCCCCGGGTGCTAAAACAACTTGTTGTCGTAGAGAAATACTAGATCTCCTTCCTTAAACATTTTCTTCTTGATGTGTCAATCGTGCCAACATTTGTCTCTTTCTTTTTTCACTTGTTGATGGAATCCTGCCAGGATTTGGTCTTCCTCCATTCACAATAACTGATTCAGTCTTTCCTTTATTTTGCCTCATTCTGTCATCTGTGTGGTAGCTACTACGCGTAATCTGGGTACTAAAAATTCTAATGGCACCATTCCTTCTTGGCCATAGACTAGCTTGAATGGTTTGTTCCCTATCAACTTTTTGCATGTGGTCCTATATGCCCATAATACTGCTGGTACTTTGAGGTCCCAATCGTCTTTGTTGACATTAAAGATCTTTGTTAGTGCATTCTCCAAAATTTTGTTGAAGGCTTTTACTGTGCCATTTTCCTGTGGGTGATATGGTGTGCTCTTCTGGTGATGAACCTCAAACTCTTCAGTCAGCACACAGATGGTGCTGTTTATGAAGTGTGTGCCTTGGTCTCTCATCAAAACTCTTGGGCACCCAAATCTAGTGATGAATTGTTCAAACAAGAAGCATGCGGTTGTATCTGTGCTGCAATATTTTACTGGTGCAGTTTACACCCATCTTGTTACGTATTCCATCGCAGTGATAATGTATCTTTCCCCTGTTCTTTTGGCTAGTGGGTTAATTGTTCCCACAAAGTCGATCGACCATTTGTCAAAATCCTGTAATGTTACTTGTGGTCGTAGTGGCATCTCGTCCCTTATGTTGGGTTTGCCTACCCTTTGACAAACATCGCATCCCTGACAACATTCTTTCGAGTCCCTGTGAATCGTTGGCCACCATAGTCCTGCATGTAGTAACTTCTGCGTAGTATCATTTCTTGCATAATTCCCTCCCGCGATTCCCTCGTGGGCTTTTGCTAAGATTCTTGGTTGTTTGTGCTCTAATATGTACCTTCGCAAGATGCTATCTACACCCATCTTGTATAAGTGTCCTGTGATCAGTTGATATTCGGTTGCACGAACTACCAAGTTCTTCTTTTGCGTGTTGGTATATTCTTGCGACGTAGTACCTATGCGTAAGTACTGGATGATCTCTGTGAAGAAATCATCATCAATCTGTACTGAGAATAACTGTGCATCCAGAAAGGTGTCTTCTAGATTCGTAGGTTCTTCTCCATTTGTGACCCTGGACAAGTGGTCAGATCCTGCATTCAGTTTCCTTGGTTTAACTATTACTTCAAAATCAAATTCTTCAAATAACAATAACCATCGATAGATTCTCCCCCCCAACATTGGCTTGTTGACTAGGTATTTCAGGGTTGAGTGATCTATAAACATCTTAAAGTGTTTTCCCAATAGGTAAAGTCTGAACTTATGTAGTGCATAGACCATAGCTAGGCCTTCTCTTTCTATCATGTTATAATTATGTCCCAAGTCGGATAGATTTCGGCTCGTGAACGATATCGGATGATCCAAGTCTCCTGTTCCTGGTTGCGCTAAGATAGCTCCCTATGCTATTGCTGATGCATCTACATGCACATGGAATGTCTTTTCCTAGTCTGGAAATACCATTATCGGTGCGAAAACCATCCTTTCCTTCAGGGTATCCAGACCATGTTGACACTAATTGTTCCATTGATACTTTGTATCCTTCCTTAATAGTTTTTCCATTGGGGCTGTGATCTGTGCATATCCTTTGATGAACTTCCTGTAGTATCCTGTGTTCCCTAAGGTTTCTCTTAGATGTCGGACTATTTTTTGTGCTAGTAAGTTAACAATGATGACGATCTTGGTCGGATCCACTAAAAAGACTTGCTTGCATACTATATTGCCCAATAGTATCCCAAATGGTCTTCCAAATATGCATTTCTTGATTTTCAGTGATATCTGGCATTGTCTACATCTTTCTAGCATTAGTCGTAGTACTTCCAAATGGTTTTTTAGCAGACTGTAAACTGTCCAATCATTCAGATATACTTCGAGAAAATGATGGATGAATTCCTTAAATGCTGCGATGACTACTTTGGAGAATATTGTGGGTGCATTGCTCAGTCCAGATGGCATGACTATGTACTGATAAGATCCCCATTCCGTGGAAAACATGGTCTTGTGTCTGTCATCCAGTGCTATATTAATCTGATGGTAGCATGAGAATCCATCAGTGAATGAGTAAGCTTCATGTCCCCCCACATTCTCTAACACTTCATCCATGAATTGTGTATGGAATGGGTCGTGTAGGCATGCAACGTTCAACTTCCTCAAGTCGACGCATATCCTAATCCCTCTTCCTTGTTTCTTATCTTGTACTACCAATGGGCTTATCCATTCTGATTCCTCAACTGGTTCAATGATGCCATCTTCTAGCATCCAATCGATCTCATCTTTCACTTTCTTTTTATATATGGGGTTCATTCTATAGGGTCGTTGTCTTATAGGTCTCACTTCAGGTCTGAGTGGTATATTCATTTCTCCCAGTTCTCATGCTATACCTTTCATCTCTGTAAATGTTTTGGGAAAAAGGTCACTATATTCACACAACAATTATGTTATGCTTTTTATTGTTTGCTCATCCTAGTAGTCTCCAATGCCGACCATTTTGGGTTGTTCATTTGTACCGATGTTAACTTTCTTTACCTTGATTGGTGCGACAATGACTTTTGATTCTATGGGTGGTCCTTCCACATTTATTTTTCCTTCTACTTCTCTAATTTGAATGTCACATGGGTTATCTTTGTCTGGTGCTTCCTCCTATACATGATAACATGATAGTAGCTCCTTGACTATGTGTTTATACTTCTATTTCTCCTCTATGATAAATTCTATTTCTGGTTCTTCAATGAATATTACTCCTCTGATTCATTTGAGAGTTGCGTCTATGTTGGGGTTCTCATGTTTGAATGAGAAAGTGATTGCGAAGCTATGTTGTAATGTCCTCCATGTTGTAGTTCCTTTGTGCAATTTCTGGTTTGTGTACTAGTTCGATAGTATGCCCTCTAAAGTATGTATGAAGTGATGAGGCCATTCCTCTGGTGGTGTCATTTTCCACAATGTTTTGCACTTTGCCAAGTGTTCCTCTAGTGCCTCTTGTCCTTGGTATTTCTGTTGTTTTTTGTATTCTTGTTCTACGCCGAACCATATGCGCAGTAGTAGCTTACATTGATACCAGTCTGTAATGGTCTCTTTATGCACGCCCCACCATCTTGCGGGTGTGGACTTGAGTGCTAAGTCAAGTGATAACAGTCATTGGTTTTCTAAGACTTTGTCTTTGTATTGTGTCAATAATGTTTCCAAATCATTTAGTCCGTGGAAACTGGGTGGTTCTCTGATTTATGTGCCTACCCATCTTACTGCGCGGTCTATTCTTGCACCTCTTCGCATGGATACTTCGTGTAGTCTCTGATGCCAGTTTTCTAATCCGGTGTCTTAGTCTGTTGCGCATGAAGTTATGCTCTACCAACTGAGTACTCTGTCTGCAGTTGGTTTTACGTAATCCTCATCGCGCGTAGTTGTTCTGTACAGCTGGTCTATCTCCTCTAAGTCTAGGCAAGTGGGTTCTACGAACCTCTCCCCTTCCGATGGATCTAATGGTGCTATGACCCTGTATTCTCGAGATTCAAATGTCATTTTCCTGGTTTTCAAATTGATTATGGTCTGGTTTTCAAACACCCAATCCATACCAAGCAGTGTTGGTTAAGGTGTTGTGTTAAATGACTTCAAAGTCTACTTTAGTGCGCACTCCATCGAGATATACTGTCACTCCTTTCAGTCTACCTATTGGTAGGACTCTATGCTAGTTTGCTAGTTTTAATTGGACATTTGAGTATCCCAGTGTTGGATCTCCCATACATTGACAAGTCTCCTTGGGTAGCATATTCACTTCAGATCCTAGGTCTAGTATATTGTCTCCCATGTTGAAATCTCCAATGTTAGCATTTAGTCTAAATTCCCTACTTTTTCTTCTTCTGGTGTGTAGGTGATTGACAGTTTTTGGTTCTAGTTTTTGTTCTGTCTCACTGCTACATTTCTCTAGTATGTTTTACAATATTTTCACAGATGAAGGATCACTTAATACTCTCATGCATGATTGCAAAAATCCTTTGATTGTACTTACTTGTCCCTTGGGCTGCATTCTATTGGTATGATCCAATGATGGTGGCATCTCATATTCTGGGGCTTCCTTGAATGGTTGCACAGTTGAAGTCGAAGTTGTGTCCTCCTTCTGAAATTCTTGTCTGGATTCCTTAAAAGTCTCCTTTTCTTTTGGTGCGTCGAACTGCTTTCTTGGTTCGATGTTCTTATTTACCCATTGGTTCTTTGCTGGTTCCTGTCAAACTGCATCATTTCCTGTTTTTGTTCCTCCACAAGTGACTATATTGATGTTTCATCTGTCATCCCTAGCTTCGACTGAAATCCATTGGACATTCTGATTGTTCTGGTTCCTCTTTTCATGAATATTTACTAGTAGTGTCGGACATTCCTCTGTATCGTGGTCTGATGCATGAAAATACATACAAGTTTTTGGTGGAAGTGGATATTCTCTTGCATAATGTCCCGATTGTTGACAATTGTGACATGTGACAGGTCCTCTACCACGTTTGAAACCTCCTCTGGCTCGTCCTCCTCCTCAGTAGCCTACTCGGTCACCTCTTGACGCGTTATAATGTGGTGCCTCATTATACTGCATAGTATTGTACTGGGGCTATGCCGGGTTATACTGCGGTTGGACGTTGTTGTATGGTTGTTTCACAGTATTGTATGGAGTCGGGGTTTGATTGAACTGTGGATTTTCTTTCCTAGTCATCATTTCATCTTGTGCCATGTATGCATTTGATGTTCTTTCTTGCATCAGCTCCATAGTTCTGCAATCTTTGTCGTCGTGGCCTACTGACTTACAAAAGGTGCAATACGAATTCTTTGGAACTGTCTAGTATTTCTGCATCATCGTGCAGTGATAAGGGTCATGACCCAGTTTCTTGCATATTTCTCACCATAATCCTCCCTATGGTAGCGTATTTGGCATACATGTTTCCATATATTGTGCGAATGTTGGGCATTCATTCTTGTGGTGTCCTTCCGTCCTGCATGTGGTACACCAAGTGACTTCTCGTTTGTCCTTATTCTTGTTCTAATTCAACTAAAATGTTAGATTCTTCAAATCCTCTTTCAATTCCTCAATAGCTGGGTCTGTATGCTGGTACTAGTTCTCTTCCAGTTGCAAGGCTTCCTGTAGAGCCTTTGCCTACGTTTGAAATTTCTATTTTCGTAGGGGATATTTTAAGTGTGGGAGTAGTGAGTTGACAAACAGGTGTCGATTCTGCATCTCAGTGATAAGTTATTTTAGTTTTCCTTTTAGTCACTTGAACCTTTGGTCAATCTCCCACACATACTGTCCTGGTTTCTGTCTTATTTCGATCATCTCGTTCATGTAATGATCCTCTGAGATTGGCTTCTAGAACTCATTAATCAATAACTTCTTAATGTCTTCCAGTGTCATCATCGTCCCAGGGGCGCTGTTTGTGTCTAGACTCATGTACCAGTCTAGTGGGCGGTCACTTAGTGTAATCGCTAGCTGCGCGAGTTTGGTATCTTCATCAGTGAATTGTTTTGCCTCCCAGATCTTTGCACAAATGAACAAATGCTTCTCCAGGTCTTCTGGTGCTTCTCCTTGAAATTCTATTAATCTGATAGTGGGATCATGTCCTGCCATTCTGAATATTGAACTACTTCCTCCTCCACGCGGTGTAGATACTTGACTAGTGCTGCCTGAACTGGCTCCTCCATTTGTCGCTCCTAGTGTATATGTACTTCTTGTTGTTAGACTTCCTCCTAACTTCGGTTGTCTAAATGATGGTTTTCTCTTTGGTGTGTTAGTCACACATGGGTTTGTGGGTTTAACAATGACATTAATATGGATAAGATGGCTGCCTTATACTCCTATTCTTGGGCCTCTCGTCTTCCTCTCATACATTGTGCATAGGATTTCCTCAATTTAGTCAACAGCCCGAAGATCCTCTACCTCTTCCTCATTGCTCGCCAAGCCTTCCCTCACGGTTATGGCTCTCTTCTTGGTATTCACCTTATATTGGTAGGGTACTCTGTTATGTGTCATTCCTGATGATGCCAAGATCCACTTGAGGTGGTCGTCATCCATCATGATCGGGTCCAAGGGTTCCTCCTCCTTCTTTCCTTTCTCCTCACCTCCTTCCATTTATCCTCTCTCTATCAGTTTTTCCCCCCTTCCCCCATGCACGCAGGGAAGTTTAGCTATCTGATTCCATTGTCATTACGCCTTTGTTATATAGAAATATCTTAATAGAAGTATATAGGGATTGAATGTACCTTCCTCGGGGTCCACGTAGAAATTTTATCTCTGCTGCGCTGTATGACTTCGCTGTGTCAACTGCAAATTCGGTGATGAAACCTGCCACAATACTGTCAAGCCAAAATTCTATTGTGGGTGAATTTGTTGTTCACCTACTGTAACTGCTCAATATGTACCTGGGTCCAATCTAGCTGTCGGATCCGGTCGTCGCATGGTTATCCTTCAAACTTAGTATCCACTCCTATAGTAGATGCGGAAAATAATAGAAAAATACTTCATGTATATCAATAAATACGTATTTATCCAGATATTTGCGAGGTGTGAGTCTAGGGTTTCTATTATCTTTCTGGGAAAAATCTAGCTCTTTGGTTCTTAACCAAACTTTGATTTTTTCTTTCATGGGGTTCCAAGGTCTCAACATTCCCTTCTAATGGCTCATTGGTCTTCTTGTTTCACTTGTTCTTTTCTCATTCAATCTATCTCGTCTACTCAGTCCTCTCTTATTCCTTCTAACATGACAACATAACCATTTGTTGGGCTTAAACGACTTCCTTTTACTTTTTGAGTTATTGACCCAGGGTTCATGTCTTTTGGTTTTCCAACAAAGCCTCTAAAACTATCGACCCTCCTGGTAAACCATAAGGCAACATAGTGTACAAAGTGCACTGCACAGTCTCACCCGAGATATCTTTAAATGGGTGGTTGTAAGACTCAGGTGCTTACAGCCTAGGATTGAGTACAGGATAGGGGATTGTTAATACAAGCCATCTACTATGAATTATGACTGCAATCTACTAGTACTCAAGAGGTTGTATCTACCCTTCATGGTTTAGTTCCCCAAACAACACAATCGTATTCCATAACAATGCATGAACTCATTCATTAACCATAACAATTCACTGCTGAAAGAAAATAACAATATACATGCTTTTATCACATTACATAAATATTACCGTGGCTCACCCCATCCTAGGCTACGTCCACAAAGATTTGGCTCTTGGCTCTTTTATTATGGTAGTTCTACATCTCCAGTGCCGCGTGCTTACAATTCCCTCTGATGGGTAAGATCTGTATCAGGCGAACTAGATCGCACCAGGCTCCACAACTTGCGATCTAATCCTTGGATCTTCCTCCTCTCCTCTATTCTAGCTCAACAACTTACAAAATTGGTTCATAACCATATTACATAACGCATCAACTCGTACATAGCTACAATAGATCATTACAAAAACTGAACTAATACAAAAGCGAATCAACCTCCCTATGATACCTGTGTATCTCTATTTATATATATCGGGCTCTTCAGCCATTTTACAATGTATTACCAAAACCCTAACCCTACTGACGTTAGGTCTTCCTCCCATGCACGCATGTTGTTCTTCCTCCAGCTGTCATTTTCCTTTTGCATGTTTTCTTGCATGTGCTCTTGCTGTGTTACCTTCCAGTTGTTACTTCCATTTCTGCATGCTTTCTTTCCCACGATCATCCTCCTTTCCACTTCGTCATGGTGCCAACATTTTCCATCTGTAGTTTTTCTTCTATAGGCATTTGTTTCTCCCACTAAATCTTCTATTGAACTTATGATCCCTCTGAGTCATATTCCCTATAAGGGTACATGTCTGAAATGTTGAATATGGGTGATATGCCCACATCATGATCTGGAAGATCAATCTCATAGGATTTTTCACCAAACTTCCTTAATATCTTACATGGCCCTATCTTCTTCATCTTCAACTTGTTATATGTTCCCCTAGGGAATTTTTCTTTCCCGAGATGTTCTAGAACATGATCTCCTACTTCAAATTGAATTTCTCTACGATGTTGATCAACTTTTTGCTTGTACTCTTGGTTAGAGCTTTGCAACTGTCCTCTGATCTGGTTATGGATCTTTTTCATTTCTGCAACAAAATATTCTGCTCCAGCGCTTCTGATCTCAATCTATTCCAAGTCTCTCAACTTAGATACTCCCCTGGGTTGCATTCCATACAGTATTTGGGATGGGCTCTTTCCAGTGCTCCTGTTGGGTGAGTCATTGTATGCAAATTCTGCTTGTGGTAGAATCTGATCCCACTGATTATGATGCTCAGTGACCAGACTCCTCAATAAGTTTCCCAAACTTCTGTTTACCACCTCATCCTGCCCATCTATCAGAGGGTGATAAGCTGAGATGAAGGACAAATCTGTCCCCAACTTCTTCCACAGTGTTCTCCAAGAATGACCAACAAATTTTGTGTCTCTGTCTGAGACAACACTCCTGGGTAGTCCGTGAAGTCTCACAACTTCCTTGAAAAATAGACTTGCAACATGTGTTGCATCAATGGTCTTCTGGCATGCGATAAAGTTTTCCATATTTGAAAACCTATCCACCACCACGAATATGGAGTCACATCCTCTTTGTGTTCTTGGCATTCCCAACACAAAATCCATGCGTATTGCATCCCAAGGCCTCTCTGGTATTGGCAATGGTTGATACAATCCAGTTTTCTGTATTTTTCCTTTTGCATGTTGGCAGATTCTGCATCTGTTCACAAACTTTATCACTTCTTTTCTCATACCTGGCCAGTGGTATGAACTGCTCAACTGTGCAAATGTCTTATCATGGCCGAAATGTCCAGCCAATCCCCCACTATGATTTTCCTTCAAAATGTTATCGTTCATTGAGAATTTTGGTATGCACAACTAATTTCCCTTGATCATCAATCCCTCTTGAATCATATACTCTGTCCACTGGCTCCTATCTCTCAGCATAGGATTTTCACATGCTTCATATGCTTCCTTGAATTCTAGATCATCACGATACATATCCTTAAGGTGTTCAAACCCCAAGGTATTCACCTAAAACTCCTGCAGAATAAACATCTCCTTCTCAATGCATCAACAACTTTGTTAGCATTCCCAACAATATGTTTTATGAAAAAAGTGAAATTTTGCATAAATTCAATCCACTTTTCATGCCTCTGATTCAATTTTTTCTGTTTGGTTATGAATTGTAAAGCTTGGTTGTCGCTATACAAGACAAATTCCTGTGGAACAAGGTAATGTCTCCATTTGTTCAAGGCTTGAATTATGGCATAAAAATCCTTATCATATGTGGAGTATTTTATCTTGGTCTCATTCAACTTCTCACTGAAATAGGAAACTGGTCTATTATCCTGTCTCAAAACTTCTCCAATTGCAACTCCACTTGCATCACATCTCACTTGAAATGTATTTCCAAAATTTGGTAAGATCAGAATTGGTCATTCTGTTATTTTCTCCTTTAGTATATTGAATCTCCTCTCGGCCTCCTCTGTCCATTTAAAAGACTTATGCTTCTTCTTCATTGTATCCATCATTGGTGCACAAATTCCATAGAAATCTCTGATAAAATTCCTATAGAAACTTGCTAATCCACGAAAGCTTCTTACCTCAAACATACTCCTTGGTGATGGCCATTCTTTGATTAATTTCACCTTCTCTGGATCCATCTTCATTTCATTTGAAGAGATCACAAAACCCAAGTAAATGAGTTATGTCTTCATAAAAGAGGACTTATTTGGATTTATCAACAACTTCTCATGTTGTAGTCTCTTCATCACTAGTGTCAGGTGTCTCAAATTCTCCTCTTTAGTCCTGCTAAAGATTAGTATATCATCCAGATACACAACCACAAACTTGCGAATGAAATCTTTCAGTATTTCATTCATCAACCTCATAAAGTATTTGAGGAATTTGTTAAGCCAAATGGCATAACAAGCCACTCATACAAACCTTCATTTTTCTTAAAGGATGTTTTCCACTCATCACCTTCTCTCATCCTTATCTGGTGATATCCAGTTTTCAAATCTATCTTAGAAAATAAATTTTCTCCACTCAAACAATCCATTAAGTCATTCGTTCTTGGCAAAGGAAATCTATACATGATGGTGATCTTATTAATGGCTCTTGAGTCTATACACATTCTCCATCCTCCATCCTTCTTTGGACTCAACACAGTTGGTACTGCACATGGACTCAATATCTCTCTGACCAAACCCTTGTATAAAAGTTCATGGACTTGGTTCTTTACCTCTTCATTCTCTCGAGGTGTCAATCTATATTCTTATTTGTTTGGAAGACTTGCTCCTGGTATCAAATAAATATGATGGATGATACTTTTGATGTGTGGAAATGAGTTAGGCAGCTCATCCACCACTATGTGAGCAAAATTATCCAACAATTCCTGAACATCTTCAGGCAAATCATCCATCGAAGTACTTGTAAGGATAACTCTAGGTTTCGTCACCACAACAAATTGCATCTTCTGTTCTTTCTTAACTTATTTTAGGATTTCCTTCCCACTCATGAGAAGTATTCTTGTGTTGGCTTCCTCTTTCACTTTTTTCTCCTCTATCGGCAGCAACATGTGTTTCCTACCATTCTTCTCCAAGGTGTATGTATTCTTCCTCCCATCATGAATGACATTCCTGTCAAACTTCCATGTTATTCCCAACAAAATATGGCATACATCCATGGGAATTACATCACATAGAATTTCATCTCTATATCCTCCTATCTTAAATTCAACCAAACATTGTTTAGTAACCATGACCTGGTGTCCTTTCTGTAACCATGATAATTTGTATGGCTTCATATGTGCAGTCATCTCCAGCTCCAATTTCTCCACCATCTCTGTGGATATTAAGTTATTAGTGCTCCCACTGTCAATTATCACCTTGCATACTTTGTCTTTAGTCTTGCAAGATGTCCTGAAGATCCTATTCCTCTGCACTGGCTTTTCAACTTCTACCTCTAGTTTTAAGAGAACCTTTCTCAACATTAGGGATGTTCCATCCTCTGCGCCTGCTTCAAAATTCCTTCTCCGTTCTTCCAAAATGTGAGATTCTCGTCCTCCTTCTCTATTGTTATCAGAACATTCCCAAGACATGTGCCTTGTCTTTCCACATGCATATCACCTTACTTCTCCTCTGCTTCTTCCTCTTCCTCTAGAAGAAATTCTTCCACCATCTTGTCTTCCTCAAGAACTTCCTCCTCTTTCCAAGTGACTATGTGGTTTCTTAGTCTCGTCTTTGGATTTATGTGCCTTGTCATGGGAAACTCCCTTGCCTTTGTTCAGGACTTGGATTTTACCTCTGCCTTGCTGGATTTTTTTTTCTGGTCAAATTATCCTCTGCCTTCAGTGCAAACTGATAAGCATCCTCCACTGTCCTCACTTACATCATGCTGATATCGTCCTAGATTTCATACCTTGGGCCATTTATATACCTGGCAAATTTTTCTTCATATTTCTCTTTTTGTCCAGTTCTGATGTTCAACCTGTAGAAATCCTTTGTGTACTCCTTAACTATCATACCCTTCTACCTCAGGTTCTGCAACTTCATGAACATATTGATTTGATAATATTTGGGCATGAATTTATCCTTCATCTTGGCTACCATTCTATCCCAATTCTTTATCTTATGTTTTCCTTTGATTCTCCTCTCAGCTTGTTGTTCATCCCACCATAGTGTTGCATACCCTTTTAGTCTAGTGACAGTATGTCTCACCCTTCTCTCTTCATCGAAATCTTCATAGTCTAAATATTTTTCCATGGATCTTATCCAATCCAGCAGCTCTTCAACATCCAAATTTCCTTCATACATTGGGACCTCTATATTGGCTCTAGCTCCCAATCTAACAACTTCTCTCAGGAAGCATTCTTCGACAACATTTTCCCTTGCAGCTTCTTCAACTTTTACTTCTTCACTCTCGACATCATTGATGTCTCCAACATCAGGTGCTCTCCTCTGCGTTGCCTCCATTGCCTCTAATCTTTCACAAATATCTCACATTTCTCTTTCTATAGCCCGATTGGCTAAAGGTGGCTCCGCTTGTCTCCTCAGTGGCATTGTGATGACTATCTATCACTTTCGATTTATTTTGTCTCCTCTCCTTTGCCTGCTGTCTGCAAGAAAAAATCATCTCTGATACCACTTTATGCAACCCCCCTTTCTCTCCTAAGGGTTACGCGACCTCCCAATCAAGGATCTTCAACTCTGAGCTGAGTTGTCTCTCTGAGACCTTGATGGTCTCACTTACGAATTACCACAGGTCCTTTCGATCCTCTATTGTAGGTTCTATGGCACCTGTGACTTCCTTCTTCGCGTGACTAAACTCTCAGGTTTCAAGCCCGAGCTCTCTTCTCATTATCTCCTTGTCGCATGTGACATCAGGCTACGTCCTTATGTAAGCGAACGATTACGGGCACGTCCAAGAGTGGTTTGGGATCAACCATTTTTCTCCCCATAATTTACCTCTAGTTGCCACGTACCTCTTCACCAATACCATGGTTTCGAGTGCGACCCACCCTCAAAATTTTAACATCTGGGCATCTGGCCCCGCAATCGAGCGTGATCATTGATCTTATGATATTGACAGTGCTTCTATACTAAGGACAGAGATCTGCCTCTTCCAAACCAATGATTCATATCTAATTCTCCTGACTCGGGCGGTTGATATTTACTTCAGGTCTTTACCCGGAGCCCACAGATTTATGCCACCTGCCCTCTAGATCGGATGATTAATGTTTACTTTTAGTCTTTATCCGAGATCCACAGATTCACACCACCTTTTCTTCATATTTGACGGTTCATATCTACTTATGATGATTCGACGCTTGAGATTTCCTTTGGATGATTGGATGGTTAAGATTTACTTCGGATGATTGGACGGTCCCAAATTACTTCAGGACTTCGAAACTTTGGCAAGTCCACTCTCTTGTGTGTGAAAAATGATAAGGCTCGCACACCTTGATTTGATTAGAGGGTTGTTGGTCCTCTGAATCGGTGATGTAACGACCATTGTCACTCTCCCTCCTGAGTTTCTGAATTCCTATGACTTAGAATAATTTCTAAGTATCCAAAGGCCTCGACCTTTGTTCCTCCTATGAGTTCGTCTCTTGGACCTCATCTACACTTTTGGAAAGCGCTATCCCTTTTGAGATTTCGTCAATGGACTTTGACTTCACCCTGGCGCACACTTGCGCTCTGTGTGCAAACTTGCACTGGTTCTCCCTGAGTTTTCAACTTACTCGTTTTCTAAGGGACTTGACCCTTCTGCATCTTTCAAAAGACTTTCTGGTGCCCTCCTGGAATAGTCTGTGCTCAATCTCCTGAGATTTCAAACTTGAAACAAGTTTTCTTCTACGCGCACTCCTTGCGCTTAGTATGCACACTCTGCATACAAAAGTTCCACGCTATCTCTTTTGAGCTTCGAGTCGAAAAAGACTCTCTTACACGCACTCCTTGTGTTCAGTATGCACTCCTTGCATAACTTACATAAGAGAACAATTGAAACTCATACTAACATCTTACAGTTTGAAATAATCGAAATGAAAACTCATTCATTCATGAAAATAACAATAACATGGAATTGCAAACAGTAACAACACTATGCATTTGGATCATTTTTCCTCTGGTATATTCATTAAAAAGTAAATGGCTATAGCTATGATCAAACAACAACTAAATTCTTAGAATTTTCCTACTAACTCACAACAGCCTCATTTGGGCGTAAAAAACCTCTATTTATCTTAGAGGGTCCTTAGGGTTCCCCTCGACTACTTGTCTACTCGAAAGGAAAACCTAATTGCTACCTAAGTTCCATTACATTCAAGGCTAGGAGTGAAACTCCTAGATCACTCATGATTATCATCTTCCAAGCACTTGATCTTCTTTCGTTTTTCTAATCAGCTCCAAAAGATTCGCAGTAACTCACAACGTTTTAGATTCCAAAATGATCCCCAGGCACTGAGTTGTCCTGCCATGTGTGCTCGCTGAAGATGCTCCTACATCATACATCCTCATCTTCTTCATAGAGAAAGCAAAGGTAAAACAAAATTCCATATTGAAGAGACATGATTCGAAATATTTTTTCATTGAAATCATACATTGAATCAAGACATTGGTCATAAAAATGACCATAGTTATGATTATCAAATTTCTCATATTACAAGTTAACACATGATATCTTGAGCATGTATTTGAACATAAGGTAGGTTATTAAATAGGATGAATAAGAAATATAATATTTTAATTCTTCATTCCCATAATATAATACATTAAAAATTAAAAAACTTAGGATGAAAAATAACAATTTAATAACCCATTAAATTCTATAGCTCAAATTTTGTAGCTCAAGTAAAAATATATCTATGAACATGTATGAAAAGAATGTGATCAATAACACAATTAGAGAAACAAAAAAAAATGATGAAATTGACTCAGAAGACATATGCCATATGCGAGACTTTGAAATTTTCTTTTGATTTCCATGTGCCTGGTCGATACAAATAAGGGTCAAGCTTCAAAATTCCTTTAATTGTAAACATATCAACGCATTAATGTCCAATTTAAAATCTTAATCTCAAACATATTTACAAAATAAATTCTAAGAATATAACCCAAATTAAAAAAAATTCCAAATATAGAAGGGGAGCCCAAATTTTCCCATTAATCATTAAACACAAATTTGGGAGGTTGTTGTGCACGACAATAGACCCTTAACTTCCTCCTTGAGACTAGGAAACCACTTGTAATAAAGTGAGGAAGAGTTCAAACCAACTCATGAGACCCTTAACTTCCTCCTTGAGACTAGGAAACCAATTTCCCCTTAAAATTAGGAAGCTAATTTGTGAGTTGGATTCTCTCACAAAATTAATTTCCCATTTTTACAATTAAATGAGTAATACATGAGATTTTCAAACTCACTTCAAGCATTAATAATTTTCCCAATATGAATGACTAATACATGAGTTTCTGATACTTATTTCAATATTAATCATTTTTACAATTTAAATAAATAATTCATGAGCATTAATTATTCCTTTCCATATTTTAATTATCTTCTACATGGTATGAAAAATAATAATTCGTTGTGTGGAGATCTTCCTCGATCACATAATAACCATTACACTTAGCAATTGTTCATTATAACATTTATCATGTGCACAGAAATATCATAACATACAACATATTCATATTAACCAAACATACATTATGTGTGCGTAAGAAATAGAGCAGTAAACACATCAAAACACATCATAACACATCATAACACATCATGACACATATACACCAAGATTTAATGTGGTTCACCCAATATGGGCTATGTCTACAATGACCAGATTCTTATATTATTCATAATCATTTCTTACAAAATATGTGAACTACGCTCATACATTATGCCCTTGTTGTTCTCCTATCATTCTACCTGTCTCTCTTCACTCTTATATTCACGCATGCAATGTGTAATTATCTATTATTACTCTATCACATGCTACTCTCATTCTAAGTTACTTCTCTATCATACCTTCTGGAGGTGGCAGAGTGATCATTGTGTCTTTAATCTTCTGCACCTTCTCCTACACAGTCTGTAACCTCCAGTCTAATGTTTATAGCTCTGCAATCTCCAACAACTATGTACATACATGTGTGATTTCTTCATATAGCTTCAAACATTATTCATCCAAATTCTTAATTCTATCCACGATTGTAATGACTATTTTCTCCCTCTTCTCTCTTTCTTCTGGTGGTGTACTTGGTGTAGTGCACTCTTCTAAGACTACAATCTTCGCATGGAAGCCCTGAAAAACTTCATTGATCTTTGTCACTTGCTCTTCCAATGGGGCATTTTCTTCCATGTGTACTTCCAATATGTTTCTATATACTTCCTATACTAGTTGGTGCAACCTTGCTTGTCTCTGCGCCGCCTCATCTTTCTCTTGCACTAGTCTACTATATTCAAAGTGTAGTGTTGCATGTTCTCGTTCACTTTATCCAACTCCACATGTAGCTGAATTTATTTTGTTACACTTGACTGCAAGTTGTGTAACACATTCATGGGTAGATGAGACAATACTAAGTCAATATGAATTAGTTCTTGCACTTGCTCTCGCATCACTGTCATGGGGAACTCTATAGCCCCTGCTGATATTTTCATTATCATGTGCTCTATTGAAGCTGATGGTTTTTTTGATGCTATCGGTTGTGAATTTTTTATCTTGTATATACTCTCATTCTGTTCTTTTTCTCCCATTCTGACTGGCGCTATCAGGGTGGACTCCAAAATATGATGCAGTGTGTCTATCTACATTTGCACATTCGAGTGCATCTCCTCCTACTTATGTGCAGCTCGCATAAATGCTTCTTTTGTTACTTCCTTCACTTGATCTCTGATTTTATCTAAGTCCTCCTCAGTCAAGGCTTGGAATTCTACTTCCTTGAAGGATTTCCTCTTCTTATTCTTATGTGTTGATCTCTCCTTTTGATGTTCCTTTCTCTTTTCTCCAATGGGTGGTGTTGTTTCATGTGTGCCACCTTCACCATTCCCTTTTTATCCTTGTTACTTCTCTTCTTCTTCTTGATACTTTTCTAGTTCTTGTGGCTCCTTATATGGTTGTTGTGTATCCTTCTGCATTGTTTATGTCTATAGAATTTCCATTCTGTGTCCCAGTCGTTTACTATATGACTGATTTATTTTTCTATCAACCTATAGTGCATCGACAACCACTGTTGAGTCGGATCCCTCTTTGTTTGAACATACATATGGTGTGGTCCTTCCTGGAATTGCAAAATATATTTATATGATTCCACTATCTGTGGTTGAATGCGTGATGTATCTTCAATGCATTGCTGGTTTGTCTCCTTATAAACATAAAAGGTGATTTTGTTGTCCATCTATATGTTCTTGTGCATGGTATGCCATAACAACACAGATCTTTCTGCCAAGTATCATTTCTTCATACGTTTCAGGAACTACAACTCTTCTGGTTCCATCCATGTAACCAAAGAAATTAATATTAATAACCAAGAATAATGGAAATTTGTTCCTTTCTCCCATGCCTCCCTGTAGTCCATTAAGAACTGATTTACTAGAAATGTCTCCTAGTTCATTTGTACCCCTGATACGCACTACTATGATGTTGCTATAACTCTTGTTGGAACTTGATCTTTATGAAATTTCCTTAATATCTTGCAAGTCAACACTTGTGCTACAAATATTACCATATCATCATTGATACTTGCGACGTTTAGTCTGCATGCTTCTTTGTGTGTGCCATATTTTTCCTTCATTCTTTATGCTAGTGCTTTTTCCTGCATCTTGTCTATGAATAATGGTAGAGGGTCCTCCCCTACTGATGGAAATCTTATAATCCATGCAATCAAGTGTCTATCGATCGACACTTCCCTATCCAACTATAGAAATCCTCCATGGACACAACTTAACAATAATGTTAAGAACCAAATACCAATATAGCATAGAAAAACCTTAGAAAAAGTACTCAACGCCTTGAAAAAGAGATCATTTCAGATAATAAGCCTCTTCGAGGGGGAAACCTACTTTTACCCCACTTAAATGTTCAAGTGCCAGATGATTCAAAATGAAAATGTCTCCTTGGTATATATAAGAGACTAGGAGGTATAATTACAAATAATGGCCTAAAGCCGACATAAATAAAATAACATTACTAATATAATATGCCCCAATTAAGGGGTAATGAGCCAATATTAGGGCTTAAAATTCCCCTCCCCTTGAGACAAGTGTTGTCAACAACGCTTGAGTAACTCTGGATGCTTCTGTATAAAAGACTCATCTTCCCAAGTGGAATCTTTAGTTGGTAGTTTCCTCCATTTAATGAGATACTCTGAAATGGATCTATTCCTCAGCTGGGGAATTCTTGTGTTAGTGATGGCTTCAGGTTCCAATATGATTTTTCCTTCCTCATCAAGTTCTGGAAGTATAGTTTGAACCGAGATCTTGTCGCCTATAACCTTTTTTAAGCATGAAACATGGAAAACTGGGTGTACTCGTGAAGATGCAGGCAACTCTAATTTGTATGCCATAGTACTAATCTTTTGCAAAACCTTATAAGGGCCATAGTACTTTGGTGATAGTTTATTATCCTTCTTG